>CM050404.1:19861561-20089061 GCA_027580255.1 Therioaphis trifolii
CTTTTTGTCAAATATTTAAAATTATATGACATAAAAACTTTCAAACAATTTGGTAAATTTAAGTCAAAAGTGCTATAATTGTTCTGAAAATTTTGTCCAATATAAAAAAGTATGTATTTGATATTGGATAAAATTTTCAAGTTTCTAGCTTCAATACTTTTCGATTTATGACTAAATACCTAAAATCTGAACAGTGAAAATCTCGTTTACGGCGGATTTTTACCGATTTTACCGTTTTTACTCAGTTTTTCGATCGTTATTCTTGATTACTGGAAAAACTATGGAGATTTTGGAAAAATGACCTCTCTAAAGTACCATCTCAGTTCAATTTCGAATCTAAAAAGTTGCTGGACGAAACTTTTGGACAAGGATTTCTATACATCTAAAGTGTTTACAGAAAAAAAAAAAAAAAATAAAAAAAAATAAAATAAACATCATTGTAAAACCATAAGATCCTTCGCTTCACTCAGAATCTAAAAGTAAGAAAAAAGAAACGGCATATTTAACATTATTTTGGTACGATATATTAGAAACGTAAAAAAAAAACCTCTGTGGAATTACAAAGTAGTATATGTGATCAATGCCGTCCTAACCATCATTATTGCCCTGAGGCAACAAAATTTGACGCCCCCCTCCTCTAAAAAATATAAAACCTCATTCCATAAATATGTTAAATACATATTAATTAAAGGTTCCCCTGCTTATTAAATATTATTGTAATCTTATTTATATACATATGTATTTATTTTGTTTTGATGATTTTTTTGAAGTTGACACCGATTTCATTATTATGGCTACATTATAGAAAAATTAATAATTTCTCGAAATAATACATACTTTCAGTTTTAGTTCACATATAAATCATACCTTTATAGGCTATACAGTACCTACCTCTATCCTTTGGTAATATTGATGTTTATAATACATTATTGAAGGTATGTAACACTAGTATTACTCATTGTTTATGTCATTTTTGATTTTATATTTAATAGCATTCAAACAATTTGATACGTACTCGTCTTTGATATTACAGTAGGTATAAAAAATGAATTGTAATATGAAACACCATTTTTTTTTTAAATTTAAATTTTATTTCATTAACTTTTATGACGCATTGGCATCCCCTAAGTTCATAGTACTATTTGAACGCCCTGGGGCACTTGACCCATTTGCCCCTCCCTTAGGACGGCTATGTATGTGATCCATTAAAAGCATTAAATTTATTGAAATCTTTAAAATATTATATATCTAGGTAGTTTAAGAGACATATGTGGTATGATGAGACATAACATGAAATGTCAACTACATAGACATAACAGTACATTGTATGAAAGTAAAACTTTTTTTAAACAACAGTAATTTTTTTAATAATTAATATTTAAAAAACGCCGATGAGGTTGTCTTCTAGATATTGTTTTGACAGTGGCGGACTGGGAGAAAAAAACAGCCCGGGAAAATCATAATTTTAGAGGCCCTCAGCGTACTAACGGCCCCTTAAATATATATATGTAAATTTTTTTTTTGTAAATACAATTTAGCTTTTAAATATTTTAATTGATTATGATAAAACAAAATAAAATAACTATTGTATATTTGCATAAAGGTACTAAAGTAATCATTAATAGTAAATACTAATAAAATTTATATTTTATACTAGCACCGGCCCACCGGGAAATTTCCCGGTATCCCGGTCGTCCAGTCCGCCACTGTGTTTTGAATAAATTTCATAATAAGTACTTTTGCTCTAAAACCATTTTTCAATAGGGTTTCGTTTGTTTTTGGTAGATTTGTTTTTACAGATAAAAATTACGGGTATTACGTCCTCTTAAGCTTAGTAATGATATAAGTGTAAGATACCAAGACAAAGACAAACGAATTAATAGAGTGTTTTATTGAATGGCACTGAACATTTTCGAGTGAACACACATAAAGTGATAATTGATAAATTTTGTGCTGAATTAGATAAAAGAATTCAGTCGTATACATTTGTTTTCGATAATTTTTACTTTATCTCAAAACTAATTGATCCAATTGATAATACACATAGTACAGAAAAGAAAAAATCCAGCAAAGTATTAAAAACTTTATGGATTTTATAAAAATGATGTCGATAATGCATTTGAAAATTAATTAATTCAATTTCATGAATGTTTGATCTTAAGTAGATCGCCAATTAAAGAGCACAAAATTCATATAAATAATGGAAGAGGTACTTAATTTTTGAAAGTAATTTAATAATAAATCATTGGCTCGTGTGTTTCCTAATTTAAATATAGCATTAAAAATCTATTTAACTCTACCAAGAAACAGCTGTTCAGCAGAAAGGGCATTTTCAAAACTGGCACGCATAAAAAATAATTACAGAACTACCTCCACTCAAGATAATTTAAATGCGTTTATGATACTATCATCAGAAAATGACATTCTCCAGTCACTTGACTTTGGTTAAAGTATCAAAAACTTTTCATCCTTAAAAGTGAGAAAAAAATGTTTTTAAATAAAAATAATGTTCTAATTTTATATTTATAAAGTTTTATTTGTGTTGTATTAAAAGAAAACATTGTTTTAGGAAAAAAGTACTGTTATTATGAAAAAAAAAAAACTCAGGGTCCCAAATATGTATAATCCGGGCCTGTATGCCGGTGAATTTCTAACATTTGTGTGGGGTATACCCTAAATCACTAAACTGGTCTTAAGAGTTAAGATATACATTGTATATCAGCGTATACCCTCCAAAATATCACTGTGTAAATATTCATTTATAATTATAATGAATAAATAATAATAATGTTGTTTAATTTAAATAAAATTAAAAACCACCGTCCCTTCGCCAACGACCATATCACGTTGAATACACCAGTTCTCGTCCGATCACTGAAGTTAAGCAACGTCGGGCGTAGTTAGTACTTGGATGGGTGACCGCTTGGGAACACTACGTGCCGTTGGCATATTTTTGGTATTTTTAGATATATCAAACTTATTTTTATTTATTACAAAACGTATCGTAACCTGGTACTATATTATAGTGTATTTTATGTGTTACAATTTTGTTTATTGATTGATTATAAATTCTAGATATAGGTTAATAATGATCATAATGATGTGGTAACAGTATGTATTATTTTTGCCGTCAATCATTTTATTTAACGAATCGCTTAAATTAAAAACAAAAAAAATCTGATTTTGATGGGCCCCGGATTCCGTAGACTCTTAAGTCGAACCCTCGCATGTAGCGACTACCCGCTACAATATCATTTGTTCGATGCGGCATCAGACGGAAAAAGTACGTACTTCGCATCATGGGAGATATTCTTCACTTCTCGGACGAGTAATTTGGGGATGGGTGTATTGAATTTTAAAAGAATGATAAATTATTTCTTTAGTTAAACGATTCTGAGCAAAGTTTCAGTATTTCATTATACCATTTGGATGAAATAAATATCTGAAGTTGAAAATTGACGTAAAAACAGTTTATTACGTAATAATCATATAATAATTTACTTAAACGCTTATAAAAATAAAGTCTTAATCATGATATTTAAAATTTTTTCAGAATCGTTAGAGAAGTGTATGAGTAAAGTCATATTAAATTTTCAAAAATTTTCGTTAAATATTTAAAACTTTATAAGGGATAAACTTTTAAGAAACAAGTTATTTTCAAAGTTCTATGTTTAGCACAATAAGTGTTAAATTTGTTTCGAAAATTTTTTTAAAGCATGTAGTGATACGTCAATAATATATGGTGAGAGTTTCAAGTTTCTAACAAGATTATTTTTGGAGTAAGAACGAAATTATTAAAGTCGATTTAATAACAGTGTCGTTTACGGCGAATTTTGCCGGTTTTGGTCCATTTTGGGCTGTTTTTTCTCGTATGAAATGATGAGAGCTTAATTAACTGTCAAGGTAGCATCTACATCGAATTTACGATCTATAGAGTTGCTGGATGAAACTTTTGGACAAACTTAAGTTGAGCAAAAAGTGTATCCAGATAAAAAAAAAAAAATAAATAAATAAATAAATATCATTGTAAAAATATAAGATCCTTCGCTTCACTCAGAATCTAAAATTTAATTGTTTATTTTTTCTTTATATTTTTTGTACCTATTTAATAGGCGTTTATTAAAATGCGTTGTGTCCAATGATTATATTATATTGTGACGATACAAATATAAATTATAAATACTAAGTATAATAGCATATTTATATTTACTACGTGTGAAAACAACGTTAAACCTTGCGATCAACTTACAATTGTAAAACAAATTATGTTACCTCCTCACCCTATAGTTTTATTTATTGGTACCCGTGCCTGAAATATAATAGGTTAGGCACATATTCCATCAGGAGTCATATTCATAGCCCCATATTCGTATAGTTAATAATTTACTTTTTAATTTAATTTGCTTTACTCATATCTACATTCAACACATATACCTATAGGTACCAACATATCAAGCAAGATGTTTGCATTTACTTTACGAATTTAATGATTGTTGTACCGTTTCTTTAAAATTAAAAACGATAATAGACACGAACAGTACCGGATCTAATTTGTTTTTTACCCGGGGCAAAGTATAAATTTAGCGCCCCTTCTTTTATGCCACTGTCATACTTAACATATACAAACTTACATACCAATAAATCTAAAAAAAAAAGATTCGTAGATACCTACTAGATTAGGAAAAATGTGTATTTAACACCATCGTTAAAATGTTTGCTTAACTATGTGTATCATTATAAAAAATTTTTACACTCAAATAATACTCTTTGGGCTTGACAAATGAAGGTATTTATTGCCAAAGTCAATTGAAAATTATGATTTGTATTGTATTTATAATACCCATTAATCATTATAAAATGAATAAAAACCGTTAATACGATCACTTATTTTATAGTGATTCGGCGGCCCCGACCAAGACGTCCAGGGCAAGTACCCCGGTTCGCCCCCCTCTAAATCCGGCACTGGACACGAACAGTTTAATTATTTAATACGCCCCATGACCGTCAGTATAAACGTATTTTAATAACGATGCGCGAAACTAAGCACTTGAAACCGGTGTTTGTATCTTATTCAAACACAAAACAGTAAAAATAACTTATTCATAATTTAATATATTATATATTCATCATCATTATATCAATTATGTCATTTGACAATAAACAGCTAGATATAAGCCGTACGTCTAAAAGTTAAAAAAGGAACCTTTGTGGTACTAAGTTTAGATTATGAAATCAATAAACGTAAAAATAATTAACAAAATTACGTTATATTCATGGAAATTAACTAGTGATTTATGTCCCATTATACAGTAGTCCTATAGTACCCACGGGCCATATAGACGATCAGGTCCACTGAGATACCGATAAAATCCCAGTAAACCTCTATGTCCCTGTAAGTTCTTTTTTTTTTAATTAAATTTTATATCAAAGATTATATAAGTATAGTATTCCCTATATTGCGCAATTTATTAATTTAATTGAATGAAAAATTGTATCATAGAGACATTGTACAAGCGTTGACAACAGTAATAAGATTAATTGGGGACTATTGAAAATATGACCATATTTAGTATCATGTAAATTATATTATTTTATTAAAGAGTGGTATGACAAGCGAATAAAATGTATGATATACAGCACACTAAATCTGGCCCCATCGATAAAACTTAGATACGTTCCCGGTAAAAAAAAATTAGCCTATTCGTCCGAAAAAACGAACATTGTACCTACTAATACTTTCAGTACTTAGCCAACTATTTCTTTTAAATTGTCCAGTAAGAGTAAAAATATTATTTGTACTAATTAATAATTTATTGAATGTAGATATTTATATCGAGCTATAAGCATGAAATAATTAATTTATTGAATAATTTACAATTGAACGCGAAATGTATTGAATGGCATTTATAATGATATTCAAAAAACTTTACTATCACGTTTAAATTTATTAAAAGTGATATCAATAATATATTTTAATGTATAAAGTATTAAGTTTAATTCATTATACTTTTCTTACCTGAAGAATAGTGATCCATAATACTGAGGTCCGTTTCATTGTAAACGTTTCTAGTTAATAAAAATCACGATTTGCTTTCATCGAGTAAAACATAAATGATCGACATCGATCACATACACCGAATGTTATATTCATTTAAGATCAATCCCTCCTCCTAATATAAACCTTAACTATTTTCTGAAAAACCACTTTAATAACCGGTCTTAATAAAAACATTCGCATTTTTTCTTTTAATTTATTATTAAAACTAAAAGCTTTCTTTAAGAAAAACTCAGGTTTGTGCTTAAGAACATCATAGACAGGTATAAGTTGTAATTATAAATTACATATTTTATCAAATAAGTAAAATGTATATCTATGTCTGAATTTTATCTTCTTATAAAAATATATTTAACCATGCAAACCTAGTAAAAACATTACACATCATTTATTTTAAAAGTGAAATCCGCCATAATTACTTAATTTCATATTTGTCATTTTAGAATAATGAATGACAAAAAATGAAATGCTTTATAAAATTCTGAATGTCATGAACTCATGTAAACATCGCAAGCCTTAGCCATGGTTAATATTTTATTCTCATACTATTAATACAAATTTTAAAAAAAGTCCGATTTGGTATCTATAACAAGTGGATATTTGGTTTGGTCTTAAAGTTTACAATATAGCATATCCAACACATAAAATTCAATCTGTATGTAAATAATTAAAATAATATAACACCTAAAAAATAATCTATTAACCTGAATAGTATGTATGTAATGATACAAAAAAAAATGAAAAACTACTGATATCTATGACTTTTGTTTACTGCAATCCATAAAAGCTAGGTAATTAATTTTATTTGGCTATTCCCAATAAATCTCATAAGCCGTAAATAAATTATAAAAACGATATTGTTGTAAATACGTTATATTTTACTCTTACTTTTCTTTTTTATTGAGATTGAATAACTTCACATAAATAGAAATCATTTGAAATAAGAATCTAAATGGAATCTACAATCGTCGCATCAAATGGACAAATAGAAGAGATAATTGGGATGTAGAATTTTACTGAGCTAATCAGTTTTTACTTTTTTCTTTTAGAAAGAAACCAATGTGGAATGTAATTATTAACTGTCTCAATAAAAAACGTCAAGTACGACGTCTTTAACGAATGATGGAAAGTGAATACCTATATACTGCGGGTATAGAAAATGAAATGAATAGTAATTTTTTTAATTAATTACTTATTTTCTGAGAATGGTAGATATTCAATATATACTATATAATAATGGAGAAAGAAATCAATGATGAGCACAGGGTTTATGGCGGATATTATGGTAAATTAATAGCAAAGTGTAAACTGTAAAGGATATCGGTTACAGAAATACAGACTTACAACTATCAGTTTCGATCGTTAATAGCTATTCAATAAATCGAGTTCATAACACATTATGGTCAGTTAGATACAAAATTAAAAAAGCACGATATTTATTATTTTATATTTATATTTTTAAATAATTTAAAATTACACACACACACACACACACACTCTTACAATCAAATGTCATCGTAAAAACAGAAACCATAACAGAATGAAGGAAATGTAATAGTTGAGATGTAACTTGGCACTGACATCAAAAAATAACTGTACTTTTCAGGTAAATTTGAAATTAGTGACTTATTGTGTTTCTTAATAATATTCTTTACAAAGTTGGAGACATTGTCAAGGAGGGGTATGCGTATGCTCAGGTTACAACCTCCTCATTAGTCTTTAAATAACCTATACAATTTTGGAATAAAATGTTTTTCTTGACTAAAAAAACTTCAAACTCCATTAGAGATACACATTGTTTGTTTTAATCATTGAAAATTTTCTTTTTTGTCGATTACTATTACTTACTGTTTTTCAACCAAACATCAATATAAAAAAGGACGTATTTCTCACCGTGGATATTTTTCGTTCCTCAGACAAGAAAATGGTGATGAGTGTATTGAATTTTAATGAAACGATAAATCATTTCTTTAGTGAGGACAATTTGGCTATAGCCAACCTTGCCTCTTCCTTACCAGCAGCTTCCATCTCATTCCAAGCTAAGTCGTACATATGTTGATAAACATCATTATGTACCTTTTAATATGTACGATTACACATATTTGGCATATTAAGGGTAGCGCAAATTTCTTCCATTTGAGAAAAACCTTGACCAACATTAACCATCGTTGTCACCATTGCCATATTAATACTTAAAAATTTCACAGTTCCTAATATTAATAATATAATTAATCAAGCATAAAAAGGATAGAATAAAACATTTCAGTGATAACGTTCGCGTTGTAATCTGAATTATTCGATTCGTCGTCGAGTGCGTTGTATTTTGCGTGTATCAACGTTTACACTCTCGTGTTACAGTCGGTATATCGAAATCAAAACACCGTCAACTCGTGAACTCGGGAGCGAATCGATCGACCAAAGAGACACGGTATCTCTGAAACGTGGAAAAACAATCTGAACGTCAAGATCGAATAAATCCCGCTCGTCTGTGTCGTGTGTTAGAGAAACGAGGATCCTCTTGGTCGCCCTGCGTCGAAAGTTTATCGCTTAATACGCCTTCACTTTTGTGAAAATTCAAAATCGAACAGGAAAAATGTTGTTCCGTGATTTTTAAGTTTCGAACTACTTTTTAGTTTTGAACAAACAGAGTTTAATCATTGTTAGTTATAAAAAAAAAAAAAAAAAAAAAAAGACGGATGAAATTTCTCCGATACGATAAGATAACAAAATACAGAAAAATTAAATGAAAAACACCTTAGAAAATTCATGTTCATGACCTGAACGTAATTAAAAAGTACTATTTTTAAAATCGCTAAAATTATAAGTTGATTTTTAAATTAATTACTACAATATAATATATAAATATACATATTTGATTGAAGTACTTATGCATTTTTTAAACAGATATAATCTAGATCTAGAAGACAATTAAAAATATTGTTTTAAGCATTTTGATTATTATTTTTTTAGTTGGAATAATGAATTTGTTATTTTTCTCTTGGTTGATTAAAAATAGTAAAAAAAATGCCACAATAACTTTAAAAATGCCCTAAGAAGCCACATAAAAATTACATTGAAATGTAAAAAAAAAACACAAAATTCTAACTAAAAATCTTTTATTTATTTATTTAATAAACGGGATATAACCCTTTAACACAATCACACATTACATTCATAGACATTAATTATATAACTTAAGATAAAGAAGTATATAGTAAAACATAACAGCTATAAAGTTAGTAGACACGAAGGGTCAACATTGGCATTACTCATCATACGCGAAATCGGTTTATTTTTTAGATAGTTTGTTGAGGCTAAAGGGATATAAAAAGGAGCAATAGATCGGGAAGGACGTTGAGGAACACGAAAAAAAATTAAGGAAAGAAATTCAGGAGAGTCTATAATTCTATAATATGTAGCTTTGTAAGCAACTGAAACACATTTTGAGCTAATTAAGTATCGTGTTTGATATTTCGAAAAGTATGCGAAATTCATCAACCTCCGGTTTCTAGAAATAATATAATTTTGCAAGTTTCCTCACCACCTTAGCTTGTCCAATAACAAACCGTGCTTCGTATATCGAATCGTTTATAAATTAAAACGGTGTGTTATATTTAAAGCATGAGGTATTGCTTTCGGCGCGTTTTTTTATAGTGGTATCCCCGACGAGCAATGCCATTGTAATACGTTAGTACGTCGAAATATGTTCAATTTTTTTTTGGGAGGGGGTTGATAGGCAAAAAATAAAATAAAATAATTTAATATTGAATTAATAATCATTCAGAAGCCATCGCGAGTGCGTATATCACATAACATATTAATATATATTAGTGTAATGAAATACCTTTTATAACATACGAGGTAGTGTTTGGCTTTGCTCGTCAGGCCTAATCCACGTCTCATTACTCCCGTCCCCGCCTCGAAAAGTAAATTATCTTTACTCTTTTTGGTAGATACATACTTCTGTATAGTTTACCCTATTTTCTACCTCATCCTTCAAGCGAATTCCGTCCTATTCATATCCGTTTCTGCGTTTCTGTACTTCGTCATAAATCAGGGTTCTCTTTTCGATGCCTCTTTTGACACAGTCTCTTGTCACCGACGTCGTTCTTATTTTACTGTGACACTCGTTCTTCGCCCGCGTCAATCTTCTCGTCATTGGCTCTACAACGGCTATTAACTAAAATTAATGTTATCTAACCTGGCGGTTGCCGTAACTCTGTGTATTTCCTTTTCGGCTATCCCACCGCACATGACCTTGTTGGAAATGCTTCAGAACATACGATTGCGATCTAATCTCGAAAACTTGACGATGATTCCACTAAAAACTCAAAACATCACTTTCAAGCGAGAAATAACTGGTGTCGGTACGGACTAGTATAGCATCAACCAAGTGAGCCATAGTTATACCGACGACGTCTAACCACTATTATACCAAATAAACCCGAACGCATAACACTAACATTAACTATATTTATATAACTGTGAATAACTACTTACGACGAACTCTTACCGATGGGCAAAAATAAATCAAATGTAAAAAGGATATAGGTATATACGATAACCGCGACCTGCAAACTTGATTTGAATTATCTTAAGTTATTTCACCAAATCTTCTCGTGAACATACACTTCTCACAAACTTAAACGTTATTTAAAAAAAAGCAATTTTAACTTTAATAACTATTGAGTGAGAAAAATAAAAAAAGTCGTCGCGAAAATAACTATTCATTATATTTAAACAAACATAACATTGCTTTATGTTATCGTATGAAATAAACAATGCATTCAATCGATATAAACAAATAGCTCTTTCTTTAATATGTATTGGTCAGTATATTATTTCTGCGATCTAAGCCTAAACATATATATTTTGTTCGGATCATGCATTTAAAAAATGCCCAATCCGTCCCTGCGTTGTCGCACGTGTGTACACTGACATAGACGAGCGCAAAAATTAACGGCTAGTATCTATGTATCTATGATCATTATAATTTATAGTCACATAATAACTTTTTGCGCTTTCGCTAAAATCTTCAGTTAATTTTGCGTCAAAAACTGACCGTTTTATTATTATTACGCAATTTTAAATGGTTTTTTAAATTTCATGGTACATTCATATTTAATTATTTCGTTGATATCATAAATTAATATAGGTACCTACGGATTTGGCACCTACTCACATTATGTGTACACTATTAGAGCATCTACAGTAAATAATCTTTGACATGTACATCACGGCACATTTACGTATTATAATCTCCTAATTTCTAATATTAAAAAAAAAATCACTCAAGATCAGCTGATGGGGTAGTAATGCAGGGTTGAACTCCCTTTGGTCCTAGATAAAAAAAAAATAAAAAAGAGGGTAATCTGCAGCTGTTTATTCTTGAGTTCTGACTACCTCATGGGCATGCTTGTGACAAATTAGTGACAATATGTACTTGAATAAAGGACATGCAGTATAAATATTAGATAAAATAACTTTTGTATTTTTATGACTACAATAATTAGATAATAAATTGGGTTATTAACATTTTTAATTAAAGTATAGAAGATTAAAAAGTTTAATTTTCACGGTCAATAATAATAAAATAATACTAAAATTAACCTATGATAATTTCACGTAATAAAATAACTAATACGTATGAATAGTATAGGTCAGTTACCCTATGTAAATAAATTCAATTGAAATTCACCTCAAGCTCGGGAGTCGGAAATTACATTTTTATGACACTTTTTTAGTCAAAGTTATAGATAACTAAAATACAAAGACAGAAATAATTTGGTTAGGTGACCTAATTACTTAAGTGATGTGCCTAAATTAAGCATTTAAGTTTTGCAAGTACATTTAGGCCATCTACATACGAAGCTATTCAAAAGAAACTAAACGTGTTTGTGATTTAAATTACTTATCGGTTACTAACACATTAGTGATTCAGATCCGCACACGACCATATTGAAATGTGATCGAAATCACTAGACACTAGTTTATTCTGTTTGGTTATGGGAGGAGGACCTGTATCAATATTTTTCAATACCATGGATGATTTTAGTGATGAAGAAATGATGATTGCATATTATCATTACCTCACCAAAAGATATAGAAAACGAAGAAGATTTTGGGTTCATCCATATATTGAAAGAAATTTTCACCATCGACTATTTGTTGCCGCACGAGAATTGAATTTTTCTGATGCTAAATTTGTATGCTTTTATCGCATTTCTAAAGATAGTTATTTCTCATCCTTCTTAGAATAGTTTGGAAGAGTGAAGTTGTACAAAATCGGGTGTTTCTCCACTTCTTCTACAAACTTTATGTTAAGTTTTTGTTCGTTCATTCTTGAAAATTAAACAAGAAAATATTTGATTCGCAGTGACGCAACTTGGAAGTGACTCGACAGTCGGGTCACTTGGAACTGATCACTAAGGCCGTCTACACACGGAGCTATTCAAAAGAAACTAATTACTGACGCAAATCACTAACCAATTTACGTTTAGTCACTAACTGTGTTGTTCAATGGAACACAACAGACGGCGCTACTGGTTAGTAATTAGCAGGATTCGGATTTTATAGCGTTCGCTAATTATAATAGAATACAAATAAAAATAGCAGGGTGGGCTATAAATTTGTTTTATACACCAGGGACTCTAAGTATGAAATTTTATTTTGCTATTTTTTGCATATTTGATGCATTTCAGATTTTTAGTGCTATTTTTGAAGTGTTGGTAATATTTTTCTTATATAATGCTTTATTTAGTAGTTTTCATAAATATTGTTTATATCAAGAAAAAATTATTATTCATTTTTGTGAATTACTTAGAAAAATTACCACGTTTTTGTTTCATAATAAATTTCTAAATAATATTGTAGTTCTAGGTATACAATATTAAACATGTTAGTCTATTTTTAAGAAGCTCGGAAATATCGAATATTATACATTTTATGCCCTCTAATTTGTTTTATTTATATACCATTATTGTTTAGATTTTACAATTTTCTTTAAGTTATTCGTATTAATTTAAAAGATACAAATTTAAACCACGAGTAAAAGATGATAATTTCAAAAAAATTTGTTTTTTTGCTGCATATTTTTGATATTTTTAGGGCATATTATAGCGCATATTTTAGTACTTTTTGATGCTATAAAATCCGAACCTTGGTAATTAGTTACTAAAGCGTTAGTGATCAGTTCCAAGTGACCCGACTGTCGAGTCACTTCCAAGTTGCGTCACTGCGAATTGTGTGACTTTTTAAAATCAAATATTTTCTTGTTTCTAATTTTCAAGAATGAACGAACAAAAACTTAACGTTAAGTTTGTAGAAGAAGTGGAGAAACACTCGATTTTGTACAACTTCACTCTTCCAAGCTATTCTAAGGAGGATGAGAAGTAACCATCTTTAGACATGCGATAAAAGCATACAAATTTAGCATCAGAAACATTCAATTCTCGCGTGGCAACAAATCGATGGTGAAAATTTCTTTCAATATATGGATGAACCCAAAATCTTCTTCGTTTTCTATATCTTTTGGTGAGGTAATGATAATATGCAATCATCATTTCTTCATCACTGGAATCATCCATGGTGTTAAAAAATGATGGTACATGTCCTCCTTGATGGTAGGAAAAAAAGTCTCGCGGAAAAAAAATCCCAGAAAAAAAGTATCCGGAAAAAAAGTCTCAAAGAAAAAAAGTCTCAGGGGAAAAACGTATATTTTCTAAAGATTATATCTTATAATTAAATGTAAATCTATATCTAATAATTTAATATAATATAAAATAATCTAATAAAATAATTTTATAAAAAAAAAACAAGTATATGAATTATTATCGCTGTAACTTAATATTTTGAGCTATAGCTTTTAAAAAATCTTGAAGTTCAATTTTATTTTCCTCAAAACGAGTGCATAAAGCATTTAATCTTATTTCCATTTTCTTTTTTTTTCTGTTTATTGATTGCTCACCCAGTTCATTTAAAGCTAATTTTGCGCAGTCTGCAGCTATCTCATATCTTATTTTAGTAATTAGTTTCCAAATTGTTGGATGATTTTGTCCAACCATATGTGAAAATCGAGAGTTCCAACTTTCACATACATTATTAGTTCTATGCCCGTCAGACAATGTTGTCAAATAAACATTCCAAGTTGCAGGAGAAAATAGTGGAGGTGTACGACGATATTGTACTACTATATTATTTTTACAAAGTCTACCTGGGCGAAATTTGCCATTTACATATGTATGGTCGAAATATAAAAGTAAATCTTCAGCTCCAAACGGGACAATATTTTTTAAGTGTGACATTCCGTCTTCAACAAACTCTATTGGGAGAAATGCTAACCCGTCTATCATACAACAGAAAAGATTGAACTTGTCATTGCGATACCGGTTTTCAAGACCAAGCTCTTGTATTTTTCGGTGGGTGCTTTGCGTAAGGTGATAAAAACAACCACGGATATTTATGTGTTCACCTAAAATATTTTTTGCAGCTTTAATCACAGCCATTTCAAAATCAATATTCAAAAACATTGGATCTGGGTATAAATCTCGATCTTTACAAATGTTCAGTATTATAGAAAACCAGTGGCGGTTATAATTGACTTTTAAGGGGGGGGGGTGAAAATAACGAAAAAATAGTAAGGATAATAATGTTGGATAGACCTTTCTTCAATATTTTGAAAAAAAAAATAAACACTTCATATAGCATAAATATTTTTTTATTAGTCATATTACAGTAAAAAAATGTGCCTATTCTTATGTTTAGCAAAGCGTGTAGTAATATTTTCTACATCTATAGAAATATATTAATGAATGTAGAGTAAGGCTAGCCCATTCAACCTTTCTTCGCCAATTGTTGACCTTAACCATGTTTTCAATCTACGCAAATAAAAAAAAGCACACCACACGTGCATATTATAATGTAAAAGCCATAGAAATACAAGTTAATAAAAGCCTAACAGTTAGATAGAAATAAGTAAATACCTTTAAGCTAAGCGAAAAAGCTGATAATACGCGTAGGTACACACGGTATCTACCTATAAGAACAAAAATAAACTAAACGCACAGACATTTCTTAAGTCTTAACAAATTGCAGCACGATAAAAATTAAAAATAGGTACATGTTTTTTCCTTTTTGTGTAAGATTGTACCATGATTTATAGGTACTGTAAATAAATAAATTTACAAAAAACGGCCCAAGGGGGAGGCGATCCACCTATCGCCCCCCCCCTTATAACCGCCACTGTAGAAAACAGACTTTCGTAAGACGATCTTGTTTTATTCTGCATTAAAATGAACAAAGTAGAAACATATACACTATTCTTTTCTACTCGTATGACGTACAGCTGTAGAAATGGTTTTGGAGTTAACTTGAAATTGCCATCTAAGAACCAAGTATCGGCGTCAACTAGTAATTGTAATTCGTTATCTGTACCGAAAACTAAAATTCTTTCTTCGGCGTCAGTACCATTATCGTGCAATAACAAATTTTCATTTCGAAATAAAGCCCATTCACCTTAATTAATAAAAAAAATTATATTTATTTAAAAATGTAAAAAAATATGTATGTATACCCTATACCTAATGTATATTTATTTAAACCTTATTCCTGACCTATTTGCAGATTTATAAATTTTATAACTCACCTTCAATTTTAAGAGTTTTCAAATCATCACAGTTGCCGTCATTTGGGTGATTTTCACTCCTTTGGTTTCTTAAAGTTCGTTTTATTGAATTTTCACATGGTAATTGATATAGTACCTCCTTCGGCTGATTTATGACCGCTTCAGAAAAAATTTGCCCTGGTAATTTTGAAGTCATTTTCGCTTGTTCTTTCATGTTGCATTTAATTTGTTCAGCGATCACCAAATTTTCATTGGGCAAATGAGTATGGTCGCGATTTAATTTTGACCATACATTGGGACCAATTAAATCCAAACTGATAGTGAAATTTGCTGAACATTCCATATCCAAACAATATAAACTAGTGATTTCGATCACTTTTCAATATGCTCGTGTGCGGATCCGAGTTACTAATGCGTTAGTAACCGATAAGTAATTTAAATTACAAATGCGTTTAGTTTCTTTTGAATAGCTCCGTGTGTAGACGGGCTAAGGCATTAGTAACTAATTACTAACCAGTAGCGCCATCTGTTGTGTTCCATTGAACAATATAGTTAGTGACTAAACGTAGACGGGCTAGTGATTTGCGTCAGTAATTAGTTTCTTTTGAATAGCTCCGTGTGTAGACGGTCTTATTGTGTGCTTATTCTTGTGAATAATATTGGAATAACCAAATAATTATAAACTTATTTTGTCCAATTGTAATGTTTAACTAAAACTTAAAATTAATTAAAGTAAATATTAAATTCAAACATAAAAAAAGATTATCTACTTTTTAATTTCAAGTCATAAAATTCATAACTTTTGGCTGAGAGATGTCAAATTTTTAACATTTAGATTTTCATAGGTTCAGAAAAATTTTTGCTCATAAGTGCTTCGGGTAATTAAATATAGCAAAATAAATCGATAATTTTCACGAAGAATTCAATAAAAATGGATTATACAACCATAATTCCAAAATTATTTTTATTTAAAAATGAACACCATGGACACCGATAATTTATCATAATGTTTTGCATTCCTAAAAATCTTGTCTAGTTGGAAGTCGTACAATTATCCACTGCAGAGTTTCACTCTAGAATCATTTTCTCAAAACAGTGATCAAATAAGTTGACTAATACAATCAACATCGACTGCTAAATTATACATATCTTTCAGTTAAGCTTGCATACAGTTTAGGGTTGCGAGGTTTTGAGCAGAGAGTTTAAAATAGATCGTGACCACATTTTGAGCAGAGAGTTTAAAATAAATTGTGATGACAATGTTACTTATCAGTTAAGTTACTTCGTTATAATAGATATGCTACTGTGCACCAGATGAGCGAATCGTAAACTGCATAATTCATCTGAGGAGCTTATTTTTAATATTCACCACCATTATCTTATTCAAAGAACGAACTTTCATTGCCATTATTTTACAGGATATTTTAAATAAAACTAGCAGAGTAAAACTCAGTGTGCCGGTACTGATGTGTCACTTGAATGTGATTACTTGTGTTGATATACATAATGTATGCCCGATTCTATTAATAACAATTAAATCATTACATTTATTTTTCTGCCGTTATCACTAACAAAATTATTGTTACTGTGAGTGTTATCGGTATGATTAAATTGATGAGTCACCAAGTATTCTGTGGTCAAGCAGTAATGTATCGTCACAAAGGCTCAATGAAAATGGGAAAATGACCTACATTATTATTTTTAAAAACAATTCTTGTTATTTTATGACCTTGTTTTTCTATTGTTGAAACTGATGCTTTAATCCTTCCACGAAAATATAGCCATTATAACAGGAGTAATTATTGAATAAGCCATCATAATAATCCATACAGAGTAATATACATTGAAACCCATTGTAATGATTATGAGAATTCTCAATTAAATTTAACTCAGATTGAATATTTTGAATCCATTTACTATATATATATTATGTTGATTAGTATAGATGTCTCAGTGTCAATACTAGTATTTAGCTTAAGTACAACTATGAATTGGATCATAACATTATGTTTTGTAAGAATTGAAAAACATTTCATTATTATATATATATATTTTTTTTTTTTATGTATACTTTATATTGTCTGGTTTGAAACTGATTTATGAATGTCATAGATATGTGCAGCAATCAACTTATCTGCATGCGAATATTTTATTAATCAACCTAAGAAAAACCACCGAGTACCTTACGATTTCGAGGAAAAGGTAATAACAACAACAATAATAATAATAATAATAATAATAATAATAATAATAATTTAGAATGATGTAATGTAATCTACACAAGTAGATACGTAATTCAAAATCAAAAAAACTACTCATCTACATTTTATTCAATATATTTTTAATTTTTTTAATTTATAATTTGTTTGTTGTCAACTCGACAAAATAATGAAAATCATTAAGACAATTCAAACGTAGAAAATGTACAAATATGATAATTCTACGATTTATCAAGAATTAATTAATTACTACAGTAATTTATTACAATAATTCTTTCATTAATTTAAAAATCAGTATTTCAACCGATACAATTTGAAATATGGGACATTTCATCGTCCGAAACACTTTTTCGGAACTCCGGGACACTAAGTTTGTAATCGGTAGGTAGTGTCCCAACGAATCCGAGACGTCTGGTGACCCTACCTTAGGGCTTAGAGTCGATAAAAACAATTGAAAACTAAAATAAATCATTGAATTTGAAATAGCATGTAGAAAAAGAACTAAAGCAGCTCACCTATTGAACGACGCGCTACTGGTGGTGAAAAAATAGTGCGCTTTTTGATGGGCCACTTTCGGATACCCGTGGTATACATAGTTGGATCTCCTTATCACTAATCTTCATAAATTTATTAACACTCGAACGAGTCGAATCATTATGTTTTCTATGAGTCGAATGGTCGGCTTTTAGATAAGTGATAAGCATTGAAATTAATCAGCCTAGGAGGCCATTCGAGTTTGACATTTGTTAATATTTTTTGACTTCTGAAATCTGAATGTTGTGTATATATTTAAACTTGAAGGCTTTTAACTTGTCTTCTAAATTCGTATTCATAAATTAAGCACACCGTGATTATTATTATTTTTAATTGAATTCTTCTTTGTTTGAACCATGTCTAAGCCCGTCAGAAAAGCAGCCGGATTTGTAATTTATAGAAAAAACCAAAATGAAATAAATGAATATTTACTATTGAAAGCTTCTGGCGAAAATCACCATTGGACCCCACCTAAAGGTATAAGTAAAATATTTTTAAACTCGTTACATTTATAAAACGGTTTATACAAACTGTAGGTCATTTGGAAAACAATGAGTCTGATATGGATGCAGCTATCCGAGAAACTGAAGAAGAAGCTGGTATCAAAATAGCAGACATCAACGTTCATCATAATTTTGAAAAAATCTTAAGGGTAATAAAAACAATTACATGTATTATTTCAGTGATATTTCAATGTTTTGGTTTTAAAAACAGAAATTTACCAAACAATTTTTAATCACATCCTAAACTTAATACTGTGATACAAATTATTACATTAAGTCCATATATTGATGAATGAATGAGAAATGTATGTTTGCTTAAAAAGATATTTTTACATAAAAAGAACTAATTTGTTTACATTTTGCTAGTATATCTAAATATATTTAAAGAAATAAAGAATAAGTAAATTAAATATTTCTTATGATTAAAATATTAATTCACAGTTGTAAAATTTCTGTAAAACAAATGTGTATTGTATAATAATAAACTTAATGTATATACAAATTGAACCCAATTCAAAATATAATATAATACATATTATATTATATATTAAAACTAATTAAAAGTAAACTAAAATAAAACTGAAATACTAGTAAGTTAAATTAATACCATATAAATGACAATGAAATAAACATAATAAATAGTTGCCAATATCACTGATCATAATACAATTTCATTAAAATCAATAATATATTTTTATTTTACAAATTTTTACCGTTACTCTAAGTTAAACATAAAATATTCAATTTTTAACTCGTTAGAAATTTTCTGTTACCAAAAGATTCGAAACATGTTTTTATATCTATATTCCAAGTTTCAATGTGATCGGACACACCAAAAAAGATTTATACAGATTTTAAGTTGAAAATTAACGTAAAAACAGTCGATATTCATATACGAATTTATATGAATTTGTTAAAACGTGTATAAAAAAAAATCCTGACTAACGATTTTTGAACTTTTGTTAGGATAATTAGGTAGGTATATGAGTAAGGTCATATTAAATTTTCAGAACTTTTTGTCAAATATTTAAAATTATATTACATAAAAACTTTCAAACAATTTGGTAAATTAAAAGTTCTATATTTAAGTCAAAAGTGCTATAATTGTTCTGAAAATGTTGTCCAATATAAAAAAGTATGTATTTGATATTGGATAAAATTTTCAAGTTTCTAGCTTCAATACTTTTCGATTTATGACTAAATACCTAAAATCTGAACAGTGAAAATCTCGAATGCTTTTAGTAAAAAAAAATAAACCTAAAATGCTATATATATATAACATCATACATTTTAAAAAATATGACAACAAATACCTTGAAACAAGACTATATTTACTAAACCTAATGGTGGCATTTGTATGTGGCAAAACATTATGCATGTATGTTGCAAAACATTTAAGTTCAACGATTAAAATTGTATTATTTAAATGTGTGTATTGTAAACAATACAAGTTATGAATTACACAATAAAAAATATCTTAGTTGTGATCATCTTAATTAATTTTGTAGTATTAATATTATATCAATTAATAGTTTTTCAAATGTTTTTAATAATTATCAACTATCAATTTTTAAATTCACAGTAAATTTTGATTATTCACGACCCTCCACAGAACTGAATTATTTTAAGAAATACAAAGTATGTGCATGCACCATCACAATACTACATACACCCAAAAATAATAAAAATTGAAATTGAAGAATGCAAATAATAATTTAATGTATATAAAACATGATAAAAGTATTTTTGCGTTAATATTTATCCTATTTCATCTTACTTTGGTTTACCAACAGAATTCATTTATCTATGGATTGTAGCGTTAATATTTTCTAAAATATTAGGTTTAGGTGTGCAATTTGAATGTATATTACTGATTTCAAAAATAATCCTAGTATGATCACGGCCCATATTTTTCTTAGCATCATATTTACCATTATTTAACATTTTTATTGTGTTAACTTAGTAATTAATATCATTAATTTTGAATTTATTGCATCTTTGTTTACTTTTTTTTTTTAATTCAATGAAATATAACAATTAAAATGTTTGTACTTTTTTATTTTTATGAGAAAATAATAAATATATACCTAATTTATTCAAATAACATACATAAATGTATTAATGATTATTTAAAATCATATAATGATTAATAATCCTTAAAAGGACTGTTAAATGGTAGAGTTGATTCTCCAGCCCTACTGTCTCATTAAAATTTTAAGGTTCCGCAACGTTCCACTCGTTCCTCTATACCTTTCCTTATCCCTAAATGAACTACCAACTACCTACTAAATAAGCCAATTACACATATGATGTATAATGCCAATACGGATCCATCCTTCTCCTTTTGATCAATTACGCTATTAGTTTTTGTTCTTTCGTTTTCTAATTTTTGTTTCGCCATATCATATTTTACTACTGTTTTCTATTCCATAATTCGTATAATTAACATTGAACTTGTATCTTGTAAACTGTACCAAAGGGCCTTGCCCGTATAATATGAATAAATAAATATCAACGTAAAGAACTCTGAATTGTTTCTTGTAAGTTATTTTTTAAGTTATTAAAGTTATTTTAAAAGTCTAAAAAGATTCTAATAAAGATTGCTTTAAAGGATAGACTGAACCATATCTTTAGTTGGTCTGTTTTTTTAGTTAGTTCTGACTAAATAAATGGTAAATATAATGTACTTTAATCATTATTTAATTTATATATTTATTAATTTATTATTATTTTGTATTTTTTTTTTTTTTTTTTTTATAGTATGAACCAAAAGGTAAAAACTTTATTAAACAAGTCATTTATTGGTTAGCTCATTTAATTAATCCTGATACACCAATAATTCTATCTCATGAACATCTGGAGTACAAATGGTTGACATTAAATCATGCTAAAGAACATGCTGCGTATCCTGAAATGCAAGAATTATTGGATGAATGTGAAAAATATTTAGCTAAACCTAGTAATAATTTGTAGGTATTATCACCAATAAAATACTATTTTATTTATTTTTCTGTTATTTTTGTTTTATAAATAGTACTGATATTTATCAAGTATATTATTGGTTTACTAAAAATTGCATTATGTTAAAACAAATTTTCAAAGAAAAAAATGTATTAAGTTTTGCTTAAATAATAATTTATTTTAAATAGTACATTATATTATATTATTATTGATTATGCCTCAATGTTATGTATACTGTACTTATGTAACTATAATAGTAATATTAATCACAGACTTATTATTATGATCTATAAATTATAATAAATATCAATGGTAATTGTAATGTACATATGAATTGTGTATCTGCATTAAAAATTTATAAAAATTAAGCTTGTCAATGTTTTACTCTGGCTAAATAGACATTAAATATATCAAAATCAAATTAAAATAATTATAGGCCATTTAAAAAAATCTCAAACAAAAATAAAACTATCGATTGAAGCAATGAGTTTGTTTATCTTTAACTTCTTACACCTTTTCTATAAATTAAGTGATTTATGATTTTTTGACTATTGACTTGTGCGTAGGCTGTAGGCAGAGATCTAAAAATTACACTTGTATAAATAGAATACAATTAATTATTGATCATTTTAGTATATTAAATGTATAAAAAGAAAACAATTGCATTCAAGTTTTACTTTTTTAAAGGTAATTGACAATATCAGCAAGAAAAATAAATAATAAATGTACAATTTCAAAATTAATATTATTTCTCACATCAAATCTATTGAATGAAAATTTAAAAGAAATATTTTTAAGGTACATATCACTAATTTTAAGACTAAATGTTTGAAAAATTTAGTTCAGAGGTTAAATTATTGTTAACTATTAAATAATTATTGAAGAATAGGAATTGTAAAACTGGTGGAGATTGATTTCATAACTTCCCTACGTCCTTGACTGTTAATAATTTACATTTTTATTTTTATAATAATATTCCAGCATTTTCCCAATTTATTATTTTTATTCTTAAATTTACATGTTACACTATGTATACCATTTGGGAAAATAAACACAATATTTTCCCATAAATAAGCATAGTATAATTAATCATAAATTATATCTAACAGTATTCATTAACTTATGAAATTGCAAAGAAAAGGAATGATGAATTAACTGTAGCCATAATATATAATATAGTTGTTGATTTAGAACATAATTTGTTAAGGATGTAAAAAGGAAAAAAGGAACAATGTTATGGGGAAACACGAGCAGGAACCTAGAAAGAGACGCGAGAGTAAAGCGAATCAATTTGCCTAAGTTAAGCCAAAATGTCTAGTACGATTGCAAATGCATATTATATATTATTATGTAGGAGAGTAGAACACTCAATTGTCAAAATGAGACTATCATAACACGAGCCTTTATACTAGACTCACTCAAGGGTAATGGAATTATTCATTATATTAGGGTTTAAATGACAGAACCATATTTAAATACAGAAAAGGTATATTTTAATAGGATATTGACGGTTTCTTATTAATTATTGTTCATACAACGTAGATTTAAATTAAATTGAGCCAACTATGATCATTTCGTTCAAAGACTTATTAACCTTTATTATATTGTAATACCTAAGTTGAAGTTATGAGTTCATTTCTGAAAAACAAGTCTACTATTTGATAAAATTTCACACCCTTAGTACTATTAAATTAATATGGTATTTACTTATTGTATTCTTCATTTTAAACTTATTTCATTTATTTTTAAACTTATTACTATAGTTTTCCCTGAACTCGTATTAACAAATATACAAAATAAATTTTTAATTCCACTAATCAATTTAAGATCATCCTCAAACTTTGGAAAAACACAAAACACTAGTTTAATAACTAATAACACATAAAATACACTAACTTTATGAATCATTTTTAATCTACTTAGTATTTGAATGACTAATTTAAGTGAAATATTCTTCAAGAAGCAAGCATGTCTCTACACAATCTTTTTGTATATACACTATTATTTTAAATCCCTTTGGTGATTTCAATCAAATTAATTGTAAAAAACAACAGAACTAGATAATATCCATGGAAAATATAACAGAACAACTTTAATTAGGACAATTTCAATTAAAAACTAAATGCAACTTATACAACAGGTCAATAAATTTATTGCAGTTTAAAAATCAGTCACTGAATGTTAAATTATTTCAATACAAATGAGAATGTTTTATTTATTTCATTAAAAATATTGTAATTCTTAAAACCAAACAATGCAGTATTTCAGAAAATAAAACTATAGCAGTACAAAATTTGCAGAAAATTATATTTAACATAAAATTTATTATTTAATAATAGATTTTTGTTACACTTAATTTTTTAATAATCATAATTATATATATATATAAAAAAAAAAAACAGTATTCATACTTGAATTAAATATTTACGAACGAGGTACAGAATTAATATCTTGATATAAATGTATATACATACCTACACACACTTATATATTTTTTGAGTATTTATTTTGATAGAAAAATACGATTTGTCCATGGAGGTTGATACAAACATTTTAAATAAAGGAATAGTTATTCATGAATAAAATAAATTAACACATTATAAGAAACTTAATGGTTATTCAATTGATTTCAGCAAATTATATTAATGATGAAGAAAAAAAGTGTAATAGTTTGAACACTGCTTAAAAGTAAATAATTTTTCAAACAGTAAGTATATTAATTTTGTTTGAAATCAGAATCAATACAATCAGACATATATATAATATGTATCAACAGACAATAAATTGTTAACCTCTGTAATACTCTAATAAAGAATCAAGTTTATTACTTGCCACTCTCAAGAGTGCGAATTTCTGCCAATACTTCGGCCTTTTTAGATATTTTCACACGTTGATCATTGTCGATTTTGCCACCTTGTGCAACCTTAAGTTCCAGTTCATCAATAGTTTTCAACTTTTTCTTGAGATTTCTAATTCGCTTAGCTGCTTCAACTGAAATCTCGATGACAGGTTCTTTTGGTTGAGATTTAGATTTAGCTTGCGTTTTGGACTGGGCTTGATTTTTAGATTGGGCTTGGGTCTTAGGTTGGCCTTGAGTTTGGGTTTTAGGTTGGCTTTGAGTTTGGGTTTTAGGTTGGCCTTGAGTTTGGGTTTTAGGTTGAGCTTTTGTTTTGACCTCAGAATTAGTAACCTTTTCAGTCTTTTTAGCTGGTGTACTATTTTGTTGTACTGGAGGGGATGATTTTTTTTCGGCCTTTTTGGCCTGGGTTCCATTTGTCAATACTGGAGTTGATTTTTTGTCAGTAACCTTATTAGGTTTGTTCTCTTTTGTCTCTTTTTTGTTGGCATCTTTCTTACCATCTTTTTTCTTTCCTTCCTTCTTTGCTGGTTTAGGAGGTTCAGGATACAAAACTCTATAAAAGAAAAAAATGAAACATTTTTTAGAACAAAAACTATTTATATATATATATATTATGAAAAGCACAGTACATAAATGATGTATATTAACTTACTTAATAAGAGCTTCAAGTTGAGCGATCTCTTTAATAACGGCATTTTTCGTTGAAATCTTCTTACGTTGGTCATTGTCAATTGAATGTCCTTCTGCCACTTTGATTTCCAATTCATCAATGTTTTTCAACTTCTTTTTAAGATTCCTAACACGCTTCACAGGATCAGTTCCAGGCTCTTCATCGGGTTTTTTTTCAACAGGCTTGTTCTTTTCTTTCTGTTTAACAACCTCGGGCACATTATTTTTCTCTTGTCTGGGCTGTTTCTCAGTAAGAACTTGCTTCGGCTGTTGTTTCGGTACCGCAACCATCGTGACAGGTGCACCTGGTGGTAATTTGGGTTTGTTGGCAGCGAACTTCTTCCCTTTGGATTCGTACAGCGCTACTTCGTCCTGAGGGATATAATTCTCCTTGAGCCTCCGCTCTTTACGCCAAGTTCCGTCCGGGCGCTGTGTAGCTGGAACGTAGTAACCCTTATCGTCTTTTAAAATAGCTGATGTCTGGTCCAAATATTGATGGGCCATTTGCTACTTACCAACACCTTTTAAGTACTGGGGTACGAGCAAACGCTGGGGGAGAGAAAACGGAACACCACGCTGCTACCGCTGCTGGACAAATTAAATGCTTCGACCAAAACTTGTAGCGTGTGCTTCTCACAAAAAAAAAAAAAAAAACGTTATCATAAAACCGTTGTTGCTACAAAGGATACAACAACAATGTGACCAACTTGTGGCGAATCAATGAGGTTTCGAATACTTATCAATTTCGATTTTCGACATTTTTTAAAATCATTTTTAAAATCGCAGGTAGCGCGTTTCCGCACAGACCGTAGAAACGAATACGGAACGCTCGACATTCACGCAAATCGCAGAAGTGTTAAGGCCGAGACCCCGAGGGCTGTTATTATTTGACTCTCTCACCCTCGCACGTAGCGCCATTTTAACGTTTGACATCAATGTTCCAAAAAAATAGGCGCCTACCGGTTTTTTGTGTGCAGAAGGCAACGGGAAACCACTGCACAGTAACCCCTTCCTTCCCTAGTAACAACTTTGTCCAACATTCGAGATCGGAAAGGAACTTAAAGATGAGAAGACGACCGCTTTTTTTACACGTAGCTCCGGTAGTTACGTTCGTGCGGTCCATACGTAGACAAGACATGCTCTTAGATTTTTCAACCGCATTGTAGTATTAACTATCCCTGTATTCGTGCTGTTGTATCAAGGGCACGCCCCATCCGAAAGAAATCGTTTTTGTTTTTTCACCAAATGGTCGCAAATGCGATTGGACGTTTTTGTATCAAATCTGACTAAAACGACTTTTTATTTTATATTTTCCCATGTAATGTTACACAAAATCGTATGAAGTGTTACAAATCGGGCGATTGGCGTTTCACAGTATGCGACTCACGATTAGTAAACGGACTTTGGCGAATGTTTTCTGTATTTTATCAGTCATTGATCCTAATGATCTCCATTTTTCTAGACCAAATTATTTCATTAACAATTTTTTGAAAACATCAACTTTATTTTGCACACCTACCTACTCTGCATACATCTTTATTATTAAATTTTTATTTTTAAAACGTTTTAAACTGTTCATTAAATTATCTTCTAAAACATCGTAGCTCGCGAAAAATATTATTCATGTATATTTATAAAACTACACACAAAAGGAATTTGAATTATATATCTTAAAGAATTACTTGGGTAAATACTATATAGGTAGGTAATGGTCTTGGTAGTCAAATTCAATAGTAGGTTGGTGGGTAGCAGTGGCTTATTTAGGGTTTTTCCAAGGGAGGGGGGGATCAAAATAAAAAATTTAATAGGGACTCCTTAATTACTATTAGCTTAAATATTAGCTTTAATGACTACTGTGCAAATGTATGATTTATATACCTAGCCACCTAGGTTAGGTACTGCGTTAGTATAAATTTGGGGACTTAGCTCCATGGCACAAAAAAAAAGTTACAAAAGAGTTACAAAATACACGGAAGTATGAGATCACATATTTAAATGAGATAAATTACAAATAAATCACGTAAAATTTTAATTATTTTTTACTCTAATTTTGCATTTAAATAATTAAATATAAAACAACAGTAGATATGTTTTGAAAAACTTAATATAATTTATATTTAATAGTTAACAGACATCAAAAAGCAACAATGTATTTTATTCTGAATTTTATTTTATGTTTATTTTATGTCACAAAATTTAGTTTCCTAGATTTTTTAGATAATTCGTCCTCAACTTGCTAGTCAAAAAATCTAAATATTTCACAGATTACAATTTACCAGCGTCAAAGAGCCATAGAATTAAAATACATTTAGTTTTCAATAAAAAAAGTATTCATCTCAAATCTTGGGGAGGGATCAAACCCAATGATCCCCCCCGTAAATACTCCACTGGTGGGTAGTTATAAATACATATATGTGAATGCACTTGAATAAATTATTCAATGAATGAAGAATGATGAGTAGGTATCATTTATACTATACCATTGCAAAGCTCCATAGATACACTTTTATTTTATTTTAATATTAAATTTATAAAGTACGTTTTTACGTTAATTCTTATTGCATTTTTAAAATTAATTGCCATTTTAATATTTTACGACTAACTTTCATAATTTTTAATGCACGTTATGCTTATACTTACGACTAGATATATCTTAATCCGTGGTCTATGAATTCATATCTTATTGTTTTATAGGTATAGATTGATTGAGATAAAATACTATAAAAATTATTATTTAATAATTATAATAATAGCTATATAAGAATTATTGCTCAGTGTATTTCCATCTAATATACATAGGTACTGAATTATAATTTATACAGCATACTTTGTTGGTTTTATATGTTCATATTAATATTATCATTAATTGTAAATAGTTATTCATAGTTTATAATCAATGATATTATATATAAAAATGTACTCGACTTTAAAATTTTAAATTAAAATACTATTCAAATATTCAAATTTATTCAATTATTTTATTAATTATTATTATTTTAGGGTTTACAAAAATAAACAATAACGATTATGATAACTAATAAAATTATATAAACAGTCCTTTGTAAACTTTAATTTAAAAATTTAGCACCGGTAATTTTAATACCTAGGTTGATATACACCTCCATTGACTATGTAATCATTGCTTAAATTAATTTAAAATTTAGTGATCTATTTTTAAACATTTATACTACTGTAAAACACTGTTGGTATAAAAATTTTATATTAACAACAATAATAATTTAAATCATTATTAATACCGAGACCAATTACATTAGCTAGTTGGTAATTAATAATTAAATAGTATTATAGTTGATTAAATTAAAACATACTACAAAAAAAAATGCCCTCAACACATACCAGTGCCCCAAAAAATGGTATTACCATTTACCATGCCAAAAACAAATTTAATGTGCTTGTATATTTAAATGTTTATTTTTAGTTTTTAATTACTGAATTTTTTTCTTCTTTCCAGGTATTGTGTCCAACATTTCCCAATGCCAAAACACGGTTTTTTATTTTTATGAAGAATGAATTTTAGTCATAGGTATTTATACACTTACATTTTTAATACCTCAGCAATGCAGGTAATATTGCTTATTGAATTATTTGCAGCTAGGCAGCCTAGACAGTAGACACCTACTCAGGCATTTAGGTATTGGAATAATCATGAGTTACCAGTAGGGCTGTACATGTTACTGTTACACTTTGAAGTCCTGTATACTGAAAAAAAAACCTTGATTAAAATTTATGGTTGAACCAAGATTTCTTTTCATTCAATCTTATTTATTAGGTGAGTTCCTATGTTGTAAAAGTGCCCAACAGTTCAGGCAGGTAAATATCAATTTAAATGGAGACCGCTATAGCAGTAAAAATAAAATGTATAAAAATTAATTGTACTGGAAATTAATTTGGTAAATAATGACTATAGAGTCAATTTATCAAATAGAAATAGGTAATTTTTTTCAAGGCTTTAAGAATATTTGAAATTTTTAATACTTCATAATACCTACTTATTTAGCTTGTAGCTTGTAGGTATACTTATTTAAATGATGATGAATTTATACTTGCCATTTTAGAATAAATTATTATTATTTATTTTTATTATATAGTTTTCCTTATTGTTTACTTAACAATTTAATTATATACATTGTTAACTAATAATAAAAAACCTATAGAGCCCGTTTAAGGTTTATTTAGGTTTATTTAGGCTGTTTGCAATGATGAAATCTGAATTATTATAAAAAATAAAACAAATTATAAAAATCAAGTAAAAAAAAAAAATAATTGCCAAAACAATATATTACAAAGTTAATAAATAGGTATTAACTTTACAAGAATGATGATTTATGGCAAAATGGAATTTATAGTAGGTAGCATCCTTAAATTCAAATCATTTTTGTCTACATAAGTAATCAATTGTATTGTTTTAAAATGCATATTTTATCATTAGAATACTTAAATAAATATTGACAGTTCAATCACATTTTAAACTAAGGCTATAACAAGATCATTCAAAGTAAAAACTAAAAATATTGCTTAGAGTTTTAAATTTTTATCTATAACGTTTAAGAGTACAGTATTTTATTTATTTGAATTATTGCCAACTATGGCATTAAATGATGTTGGTTAAAATAAAGGTTATTACATAAAAAATAATTAAATAATTAAAATGTTAAAATTTTGGTAACAAATAGTAAAAATGAAATTACAGGACCAGATCAAATACCTATTATACCATATTACTAGTTAATGGTTTATATTTGTCATTGACTATATTTAATATTTTACAATGTATTGACATTCTTCAAATAATATATATATATATACCAGTATAATCAGTAAAATTAGCTTGTAGGTATTATTACTTTTCACTTAACACTCTTACCATAAGTTTTCACCTGTCATTCATCAATTATCCAATTATCAGTTAGTGTGATTCACAGGATTTATTTTAAAGTATTTTAACTTATTGAATTTCTCTAAGATAATTGATTTTTTCATACAATTCAGTGAATGGCAACTGTATGATCTTTGCATTAATCTTATTATACGAAAACTATAATCAAGTCAGAAATTTAAAATTTTATCCTGCAATATTTCACTTTTTGTAACTTAAATAAATTTAAAAAAAAAGTATTTTTCAACTAGACAAATTTTATATTCATATGATTTGAGTTAATTATGTGTAGTTCATGTATAATTAATAACATAAATCAATTAATAGTTAAAAAAATTAGATATATATATATATATATATATACATGTATAATCTGCCATTAATTTTAAAATAATTTATCCAAATTATCACAATTGTAGCAATAATGACCGAATGTATAGCAAATTTAATTTATTACATTAGGATTTGGATATTTAATGAACCAAGTAATCAATGGATTTTAAAAAAATAACATTTAATGATAATAGTAGTACACAATTCACAATAATTTTATTGTTTTATTTAGTTCCTTCAACAAATAGTCCAGAAAACAGATAACCACCACCGTCATCCATAGTAACATCGGGATGTGTTCTATTTGGAAGCACTTGATGATATCTCATAAAATTATCAGTCAGACGAAGAAACACGACATCTCTTCTTAGCTTAAATTCTGCATACATATTAACCAATATTTCCCTGTATGCTGAATAAACAACAAATGGTCTAGACAAAGATAAATACGGTAAAAGTAGTTTAACAAAATCAGTAGGTTCTTCTCTGCATACAACAATTAAACCATCAAATTTGTTTGATTTTATAAAATTTAAACCATCTGTACTTGTTATTGGTCGATGTTTTTTTTTAACTTGTGTATATGCTTCATCACTTTTTCTTTTTTTATCAGAACAATTTATTGTATCTTCTTCATCTTTCTCTTCGGTTGTGTCATCTTCATTTTTTGGATTCACTATTTCATCTAAATTTATTGTAAACATTTGTTTCAACTTAGATTCAGAAAAATTCATAGCTTTCACTGCTTTTAATGCATTTTGTTCAGCTGTTAAAGAAAATATATGTATTAAGCGTCCGTTGTCATGCAGTTGATTAAGAAGTGCTGCTTGTAATAAGCCTTGGCTACCATTCTCGTACAACAAGTACTTACCACTGGGATCTATATTAACACGACTTAATATCTGAGCTAATGTGTCAAATCGTAAAGCTATTGTTTTAGGAATAGTTTGCTGTTTGTATAACACATCAGTGACAAGTCGTACTGTAGGTTTAAATATTGTTAAATAGTCACAGTATTTTCTGGCTTTTTTTTTCAAGTACTTTTCTTGAGCATATTCAGTTTTTAGTTGAAATGTTTTGCTGTTCTCTAATAATCGTTCAACTATGTTCTGACCTGTCTCTCCACTTTCTTTCAGGGCTATTATTTCGTCTGTGCTCAACAACTGGGAAGAACTATCATCAGTAATAAGTTTGTTGTCAGTACCACAACCATTGGTCGCCCATTGATTCCGCGTCAGATTATCGTCACAAATTACCAACGTGTAATGTCTTTTCTTCTCAGACATCGGCTCTAATTTGTAGGTGGACGAATATGGTTGTCCAATGGCTGCTTTGAGATCGATGGTATCGCGGCCTAATTTCAAAATGGCTTTGTTGGATATCTGATGAATTAGATACGTTTCGTTTTTGTTTATAATTAAATAGTCACCACGCGTGATGATGTTCTCTGGATTTGCAGCCGTCATGGTGAATTGCTAAACGTTTATTGTTAAATTAACTAAAGAATTACAGATAAAACACGATCTCTTGACTATGATGTGGAATTACGATTCATTTTATATTTACAATTTACAAGATAGCGAACATCACAATCGGGTTTAAGGTAAATAATAAACAATAAATATAAACAAAATTAATTTCAAATTAATATTTCCGACTTCGTTCGGAGTTATGATTTAAACTTTTAAATTCTTATCATATTATTTTAAAATATATGAAAAGCCGTACGATTGATAACGTCCGCATGGTCTAAAAACTGCACGATAATCAGAATAAAAAATACTATTTCGAAAATTTTTTACACGAAATCGTAATATTTATCACTCATTTATCGTGAGACGGTGTCTTGTTTACGGTATTTAAACCGTACAAGTTTTTAATTTCTTTATTATTCAAATAGACATTACATTTTTTTTTTTTTGAAATAATTGTAATGAAATGCTTTTTTCGTGGCTCGTGTTGGTCACAATGATCGCATTCGTGATTGTAAAATGTATTGTTGATGTATAACACGATTAAAGTATATCTTTAATCGTGATGTATAATTATAGGTACCTATTTTCAATTCCGTGACTGTGATATATAATATTGAGGTTGTGTTAGCGGGTCGAGCGGTAGTGAGGCTGGTGCAGTATGTCCGTGTAGTACAACACTGTAGTCTGTAGTCCACACCACAGATATATAATACAATTGTATTATATATCTGTGGTCCACACGGCCTACACTCTACGGTCTACACCGTGCATACTAAGTATACACCGTGGTTGTGTTCCTTTTTTTTCAGGTCAAACATTGTTTGGAATTCAAAGCGGTCAGCTGTTTGAATGGAACGTCAACACTTTACGGTACCCAATACCTAATAGTTATTGTTATCACCGATACGTTTTGTGTTCAGTGTCCTGTGCCATTAGGAATTAGTACTCGTTACGAGTGAATCAGTGTGCTGCGCCCACAACTTTTTCCGTGGATTGCAAAGCCAAAACTAATCATAATCACCAATCTCGGATAGAAATGGCGAGTGAGTATCGAATTATTCTGTAATGGGCATCTGTCGAGTTCGATGTCTCCAACGCAGGCCTAGTTGGCACGCTAAACGTCTCTCGTCCCGTACCCGTTGAGTGTGTTGGTTTATATTTAATTTCGTCTTTCGCAGGAGGTAACGCTAGAGATCTTGCGCGTGAGAAAAACCAAAAGAAACAACAAGAACAGGCCAAACGTAAGGGGATATCTGACAAAGGCTCTAACCAGGGATTGACGTTGGAGCAAAGAAAACAAAGGTAAAATATACATACTTCTATTCTTTATTTTTTTTTGGGATATCTTGTTAACTATGCTCTCTAACTGATGTACTAATTTTAGAATATAATAGTATAAATCACTTTGATCATTCGAATGTTAATCAAAATGCCTTTAAATCTAATAACCTTAGAGATTTATGGTTGCAGACTTGAGTTAATTGTAATTTTTAATGTTATTTGATTGTTTAGTAAATCTTAAATTAAAATTGATTTATGAGTTTGGAGAAGTAATTCATTTTTGAATTTACCAAATTGCAACTTGTGAGATAACATTCAGAGCTGGCTCAAGGCATCATCGCATAGCCTAGCTAACTGCTGATTAAGCTTATAGTTTTATGTAGTCAGTACGATTAAATGCTGAAAACCAAATACATGAAAAATAAAATGTCACCTCCTTTATGTCATATGTAAATTTTAAATAGTTTTGTACAATTTTTTTAGGTAAATGGGTAAATTAAAAATTATAAAAACAATTTAGTTGCAACTCGCAAGTATTGCGCCAAATGAACAAAAAAATTTAAATGTCATTTAGAACAAAGAAAATGTGTTCTAGAATCTTGTTTTCTTCACAGTGCATCTTAAAAGAATTTTTACTATTCTATAGAGTAAAAATAATTTCTGGATTTTTACCATAGAGTCTACTGTAAAGCAAATCGATTCAGAGCCTATAGTAAAAAAAATAAACACATTACAATTTTTGTATTCATACAAATATATTTAGAATTTTAATTTAATATATTTTAATGTTTACAACCTAAACAGAGTAAATATTGCTTATCAATAAACAAAATAACAACAGTCCATTTGTTACAAAAAAAAAAAAAACTACATTTACACCAACATATTGTATTGTTTTTTAACATACCGTGTAGAGTAAACATTGTTTATTCGAAGTTATTTTTCAAAAAAATAGATACTTATTATTTCAATGGTACCATACTTTACCATTACAAATTCTTATAAACACCAATATTAATATTGTGATACAAATAATAATATCATATTAGGTAGGATAGTTAAATCTATGATTTTTATGAAATATTCACTTTCCTCTTTAGATCTAAGTTCAAAATATTGAGTAATAGTATCTAAATTTCTTTTTTCTCATATTCGCAGACATATCAATAAATTTAAAATCATCAAAATTAGTTTTCAATAGTTTAAAATTTATTTTAAAATTAAAAAAAATTAGGAATGATGTTATAATTTTTTGGTGTAGTAGTAGATTGATTTGTACACTGAAAAACTGCCTAATTCAAATATTAGCTTTGACACATTTGCGTAATAAAAAACGCTCATACTAATTAAAGCCATTTTTGTATGCATAATAATGTTGAAAACATTTAAGTGTAATGGGGTTTTTGTTTCTGCTTGAAAATAAAAATATTTAATTTACAAATTGCAATCTCAATTTAATATTGAATGTTGTATTTCTTAGTATTTAAATCATTAAATGTATTGTTCTCTATACAATTTTGATAAAACTTATTTTTATTTTCAGAGATGCTGATAGAATGCGAGAAAAACAACTGAAAAAGCAAGAGGTTAAATAAAACATTTTTAAGATACTTGTGCAATACCTCACCGTTGCACATGTACATGCTAAGCTCAAAACAAATAATTTTTACTTTGAATCCATCTATAAATTTATTGACTGCTTTCACTTTTTAGTCTTAATTATGATCATCCCCGTAAATATTATTTTCTTCGCCACTTTATTTTGATTTTGAAATCTTTCTCTACATGTGTATTTTTTTTCTTAATATTATGAGTGTTTAATTATGGTTCTATTGAATAATGATTATAAATAATAACAATTATGAATAATTTAAGATATGAAATAAACATTAGATCTTAAAATTATATATGTTGTTGTGTACTGTTATTATTTTGTGTTAAGGCTTGTAAATATTTACAAACATAATTTTACTATCGTGAGAGATAAAATTATAAAAATATTTTTAATTATAACAACAGCAAGATTATTAATTTACTAATGTTGTTTACATATTAGACTTATTATTGCTCATGTAGCACGTACACATTATATGATGTATCTAATGAAGATTAATTAATTTAAATAAATGGTCTGGTAGTGAAATTCTCATTGGTAAATAACATTGAGTTGAGTATCCAATAACATGTTTACTTACATCACAAGTGCAAGATAAATTTAAACTAATAATTTCATGATAAATAGAAATGCTCACCAATAAAAAAAAAGATAAAAATATATTGCATAAATTAATCATTATTATTTAAACAAAAACAATCAATTAGAAGAAATCGCAGTTCAATTAAATAAGCAATGTTTTTTTTTTTTTTTAGTGTAGTATAGTAAAAGAAAATGTCAAGTATAAATATAATTTTCAAAATTAGATAAGAACAAGTTAAATTATAAAACTGTAGTCTGTAATGATAGAGGTTATCGAGAATTTATTGCATTGTTTTTCACGAGGTGCTGATAGAATCGGTACATAGTTAATATATTTAGTCTGAATGAATATTTTTATTTTACGTGTTAGAGTTTTACCTTGTTTTGAATTTGAGTTCTGTTCTACTTTTAAATGTTCACTACATTTTTTTATTTACAGAGATAATTTTTAAACATTAAATATAACTACAGAAGTAAATATTAGTATACTTAATTTGTTCATATCTCTTGAAATATCTTTTGTCATGTTTTTTCATTTCCTGAGCATTTCAAATACCATAAATCATAAAACTATTATTTAACATGTATTATATATATATATATATATATATATATATATATATATATATATATATATATATATATATATATATATATATATATATATATATATATATATATATATATATATATATATGTTTCTTTATTATTATTTTATTCACAATGGTTTATTTTATGATTAAATAAGACCAGACTGATAAAAAGCATTATTCTCATACAATGAAGATACATTCAGTGGCATAATATATAGAAAATATTTTCGGGAGGGACTACTATGGACAGAGTTAAATTACTACTGCTACCTAGAATAACTAAAAAGATTCAGAAGATACAGTAGATTTCTATCTACATTTAATTTATAGAATGCCCCAAAACGATTTGAAAAACGCATTAAAATTTGTCTCGACTAATCGTATTATTTCGATTGGATGAAATTCTAAATAAACCTAAAGCACATTTAAAATATAAAAAATGTTTAAAGTTAATTTAAAAATATTTTAAGAAATTTTGGGTGGGCTGTAGCCCACTTCCCCCTCTATATACTCTACTGTTTACGTTGTCTTTGATTTATTAATTTTTTTTAATGATTCTCATATTATGCATTATTACATTTATATATTTTTAAATATCATAATAATAGTTTGTTTGCAAATTTTTAGATGTTAGTTCAAGTACTCAAGATGAACAGCTGTGATTGTCTTCTAGTGTTTATCAGATTAAATAATAGTAAATAGTAATAACAGTTCTACGTAACTATATACCTAACCTACCGAAAATGAACATGTCCAATGAAATTAAAAAAATATACACAATGATTGCACTCATGTACTATAATATGATTAATATAATAATATAACACCACTATAATATAGGTGCTCTGGATATAACCTCTTCTCAAGTCACTTCATGCCAGTGATGGTCATAAGGGAGGGAGGTGATAGGTATCGCACAACCCTTGGAGTTTTTGTTACTTTATATTTTTATTTTTTACCTAGGATTTATGAAATATTGACATAGATAATGTAATTGAAATGTTTTCAAAACAAAAAACCACAATAATATACCTTATTCTATAATTATTATTGTTTTTAATACTTTTGATATTCCGCTGATTAATGGTCATTATTTTTTATTTTTTAAATATTTATAGAATTTACTTGAACTCATCTATTTAATATCATATGGTTTAAACTAAAATTATAACTAATTTTTTGTAAATATCTGTTTAAAATGTTTTTTTTTTTTTTATTAATTAGCTTTTAGTAACTATGACAGCTCAACAATTATTACAATATTAATATTATATAATATTTACAATATAGTTAATTTAACAATAAAAATTTAAGAAGGAACAATACAAAGATATTTTAAAACAATTTTTAACTTGTACATTAAACAGTAAAACCAGCCTCCAGGATAAATTTGATAATTATATTTACGACGTATTCAGAATTATCTTTTTCTGTTTAAAATGTTACCTATTGTAATTGTTTTCAAATTTCTATTTTATACCTACCACATTGATTTCAAGTACAAATTTTAGTGCTTAATTGTTTATTTTAAATAAATATTTGAAGTGGCCAAATTTTGTTAGTTTTTATAGTTTTATTAGTAGGTAGGTATTCAATTATAAGAATAAACTATAAGCATTTATTGTTGAAATGAAATACTTTTGATCAAACAATTAAAACAGTGAAGGATTTGATTTGAAATATTTTCTGAAATGTTCAACAAAAAAGATTAGGAACAATTTTTTAAATTAAATCCACCAAAATTCGTATATTTCCCGTACTTATTAGAGCAACAATTTTCTAACATGAATAATAGAGGTAGGGTTAAAAATCATAAACTTTAATTGATTTAATATTCACCATTGCCTCAAAACTTGGATATAACTGTCAATGCTTGATGCCCTTTTTTTTGTTTTGTTTATTTATTTTATGTCCTACGTCACTGGCTCGTTATTAGGTACCTACCTACTTAGGTATCACTTTATTTTATAAACCATACAGATTGCATATTTATTTTTCTACCTATTAAAAAAAAACAAAAATAACTACTTTCAGCATTGAAATCTTCAATAAAATGTATCCAAGAGATGAATTCACTAACATTATTTTTTAATTTTTCAATTTAATTTGTGTACCCCCCTTAAATTTTCTCATTATTCAGGATATAAGAACGTGCCACAGGTACCTGCGTAAATAAAACTCGATTAACGCATGTAAGTCTATAATTTGGTGTACAAAGTAGTGTATTTATATGGGGATCCCTGGTCTCTACACCCCCCCCCCCCAAGTAAAAAAAAATTTAATTTTCGTCTGGATTGAAATGTTTTATAATAATTAATAATATATGAATTATATTTACAAGATTCCAGAATGAAATACAAAACATATTATAATGTACAATTATAATAGATACCTGTTTATTTTAACATGTTAATAGATAGGTACTTCAAAAATCAAAGTTTATATTATTTCATATAAATATTATATTATACAAAAGTGTAAATAAATGTAGCAAGAATAAGAGAAGGGTGCCTTCAATCTACACAGTAACCTATTTTATTATTTCAATATTGTATTTATATAAATAATAAATACATAACATAATGTACATTATATTATAAACAAATATATAATTATGTGAATACGGCGCGGCGGCGGTTTACTTTACCACCACTGCTACCGCTATCACCACCGCTACCGCCACCACTACCGCTGTAGTGTGTGCGTAGTGCGTACCTTTATTATGTATTTATAAATATTTGTATTTTATTATGTTATAAATTGTAATTCAGAAATAATGATGAAGAGGGTCACTTAGAATATAAAAAGTTTTTTTCGGACTCCCCTCCCAGAAAAAAATTGAAAATACACCACTGGGTGTACTTATATACTTACCTACTCGAGTTTTGTAATACACGGCTAGATACATTGGCGAACCCACTGATAGAAGTTTCATGTTGTAAACCTACCTAAGTGCCGATTGACGAATATTATGGATATTATCTTCTGAAAATAATACATGATATTTTAAGAACTCGTAAGTATTACAATTTAAGTAGGTTCAGCGAGAATGAATCCATTAAGTTAGATGCCTCGATGAACGGACGAGTTGCTTTAAGAGATTCAAGAATTTTTCAACAACTCTATTTTTAAGGGTTCGTAGCTTTAAATCGGCGATTTAGGATTTCTAGACTAGGCAGGTATTCTAGTTTCGGCGGATACAAGAAGATGGTCGATTGTTGGTCGTAGGTACGTCAAAGACTTGACTATTGTATAGTGTTATGACGTTGTCTTGATTAAAATGATTTTGTCTTTACAATTAAATTATTGGATTTTAGGCATCACGTAATGTATAAGGCTCCAAAAAATACCTATGATATAAAAAGAGCCGTGAATCATTTGAGCATTGCTATTGATTATTTTGACCATTATTGTAAGACACTTGCGTATAGTTCGATTTTTGGGTTAAGTACATCATTTGCTATTCACGCATCAAACTAGAAAAGATAAGGAGTAATTAGGAGTAACTGTTGAAACGTACATAGACTAGTAAGTACTCGACGAAGTTCTGCATTTTTACGCATTTTCGGGATAACGGCAGCGCAATTATAATACTTTTATCTATTTAATATTTTAATAACTACAGGCATTGGGTCTTCGGCCTACTTGGTTCGCTACACGAGCTCACTTCGAAACTTAATAAAAAATAATCAATTTTATAAGTGACAATGAATGCGATTTAAACTTAAAACTTTAATGAAGATAATATCAAAGACTTCATTCTAATAGAACCAAAATTAAATTAATGAAAATAAGTTTATCCACTAGTGCGTAGAATATGTCCGGCTTTTCTTTCTATTTAGTTTTTTAATACTTTTTTTTTTTAATTTCTAATAATAGTAATTAATAACAATCAAACCATTAAAAACATTTTTAATATTTACCAGAATTATCTATTAGAATAATTGCATACAATTATTTTATCCAAATAATGCAATTGTTAAATTACAAGAATTTAATTTTAACAATAATGTTTTTTTTTCAGAATGGTGGTCAGAATGATGGTAACTAAGTTATTTTTAACATTTGATATTGTTTTAACTACCTAGTTATATTAAGAGTTATCAAAAAAGTAGCTTAAAACTTAACTTTTAACTTTTCAACTAGTTACTAAACAGTATTGAAAAACGAAATATTTTATCTCATACTACGATATTTTGCATTTTTATCCAAGAATTACACTGTCATGTACTAATGGAATGATTATGATGGCATGATGGAATTAGTGAGCTATCCGTACGACCGCCCGCACCTGTCAAAATACAGGACCAGCCAATGGAATTTAATTGTTAGTAATAATTTATTACATTTATTATTTGAAAAATTTGTTGTTTAACCTTCTAATTTAATTTTACAGCAAAATTAAATTAATTTATGATCATGAATTTTTTTTAAAACATTTTAGTAGGTACTCACTTATTTAATTTTACTATATAAATTTGTAGCTTGGATCTAAAAAGGTCAAACTTACTCTTTGCAATTTTCAACAATAAATGATTTTAAATATGGTTTAGTTAAAAATATTTGTCGGAATTTTGTTTTACAATTTATTAATTTGAGCTTTTGCGAATAGCTTTATAATGGTCTAAACTCTAAACTACCATCTTTTCATGTATACTGGCAAAATGACTATTGTGAGATTGGCCCTTTTAGAATTAGGACTAATTCATTATGTCGACAACATATTTAGCCCTTGTACCTCAAATATTATTAGTACTAGAATTAAGCCCTTTCAACACAAGAAAACTTGTATTATATTTGTTGCATAGGGTTTTTTCAACTCAATTCGACAAAAAGTGACAATACCTCTTTTAGACTCAAGCCACAGAAATACATTTGATCATTGAGTGTACCTAGATAATGTCTATAAACTATTATGGTATCTATATTCTATACTCAGCAATTTAATTTCATAATATTTTAATTTCATAACCACAGTTAAATTGCTTTGTATCTTCAATTTTCTACAGTTATTCTTTCTCGTTATACGGGCATACCGATTTTACGTAATCGGCAATTTTATGCTCTTTAAACTGCTAAATGTATGCATTCGGTGACGGCGTAGTTGATTTCATAAAGTCGGCAATTTTACGAATTCGACAAAACATATACACGTATTATTGGTGACTTACCTAATCATCAAAAATTCTGTTCAGCTGTTACTTAGTAACTATTTTTGTACTAATTTTTCTTTAAATTCATAATTAACAAAGTTTCTATAAAACAATGTTTTATTCAAAAATAAAACAGTTTCATTCATTTTTAGTCGGGGATTCAATTATTTTGTTTCGAATTAGAATTTGGATTATATCGATACGTTTATAGAGTTGTCATTACTCACCAATTCGAAAAAATAAAATATTTTTTGGTTCGTCAAAGACATTTATTTATTTTTTTATAGTTCACATGTATAATGATATTCTATTTGGTTTTCATCTGCCATCGTTATTATTGTTTCTCATTATCTATTAGCCGGTTCACCGTTCACGTTCACTCAATCATGCATATCGAACATAATTTATCGTTTAAATGACTGAGTATTGATTTTCGAGATCAATATACTGACTTATTTAAGTAGGTTAAGTAATCTAAATTTCATGCATAAAACTACAATTTGCAGCATAAAATGCTGAATATAAAACATTAAAATGTCATTTAAAAAAAATAATATATCATAATCATATCATACTATTGCACCATTCTAAAATAGATTAGGCACACGTTAAAATTTTTCACTGCTCATAAATTATTTAATATTAATATGAAGTGGCGTACACAGGATTAATTTTAAAGAAGGATGTTTGTATGATTTCAACTTCATTTAAATTGTCAACTATGTGCTAGGAGCCAGGAGGGGACTTAAGGTTGATGACCGTCGATGATGTCGTCTTCTATAGTGACCCTAAAAAAATGCGGTTAAGTGTAGTTATTTGGTATTTGTTATAAGGTTATAATGTTATAAATTATAAGGTATTTGGACGTTTTACTCCAACATTTTTTTCTCAATACCTTTTCGATAGGACCTCTTCTCACTCCCGATATGAAGCCCTCCCCTAAACCAATGTATTATTCTTATTGGGGACCTGGACGTATACATAATATAAATGGACACTTTGGTTTTACGCGACGTAATATACTTATTAGTTATTACTTATACTTAATATATATATATATATATATATATATATATATATATATATATATATATATATATATATATATATATATATATATATATATGTAGATTTAAGTTTTAATTGAATTATTAAGATTTTTAATTATAGATCAGGGGCTTTCCATAATAATTTATGTAATGATGATAAATAAAAAAGTTATCTAAAAGTTATATATGGAGATATTCAGACATCATATGCGGAGTGTAAATTTTTACGCATTTTGCCGACAGTAAATTTCTTTAAAATTCAGTTGTTGTATAAGACAGGAAAGGGGTGTATTATGTATTCATATCTATTTGATATGTTTGATGTACAAACATTTGTTTCAAAAAATTTATAATTTTTTTTTTTTTTTATAGCCACAATATTCTATTACGCTAAAATTTTATGGAAACATTTTTGATATCGTTCACGTGATTTTTAATTTTTTAATTTTATTAATTCGTTTTCACTATAACTAGTGTAATACGTGAAGCAGATTATTATAAAAAGAACATTTTCTTTTGGAAATTTTGTCATCTAGATTTTCATGAATGGACTTATGCTTAAAATATAAAAGTGTTTAAAATTTTAAGAAGTATAGTTTTCAGCTTTCAAAGCTTCAGCCTCCATGACCCCTACCTCTGGTTACACTACTGGTAATAGGTATATACATACAATGAAAATATGACAATTAGGAACATAACTATTTTCAAAAATAATAATTAAATTATCTAAAAGGTTTGCAGAATTAAAAGAATTTCGTCACAAACATTTCAATTTTTAACAAAATTTAAGCTTAAAGATATGTTTAGAAACGTGAAATTAATATAAAATGTTTATTTATTTATTTTATTCGCGTCCGCGTTAGCTTGAAAATAGATAAAAAAAAAAATAGGATAATAACAATAAAATCCCCAAAACTTTAAAGCAATAAATTCAGCTATTTCGAATATTGAACATGATACACTGATACTAAAATGTGCTAATTACATATCAATCATGTCATAGTTGGCGATTGGTTATTGGAGGTACATAATTGCAATGACAAAGATATATTGAAGCATATTTATATACGGTTATAAGTACTTTCATGAGTAAATTATTATTAAAAATTAAAATATTAATTTTGTAATACTATTAATAATCCATCAGCTATTATTTATCAGCTATTATTGCTATGAATGTAGAACGAATAATGAAAAATATTACAGCCATTTATAGATACGTAATATCATGTCAGGGCTTATAGATGAAATTCTTGTTGACATTGATATGAGTAAGAAATAATGAAAATATCTCATTGTTTTACAATCAATTAATTTATTTTAATTTTAAGTTGCATATATGATACAATTACAGAAATAGAACAAAAACAAATTACTTAATCATAAATTGATACATTAATAATAAAGCATATTATAAAACGAATTAACGATTATACAATTTTAAACAGTAGCAGTACAATTAAATCTGTCAATTAGATGAATTACTGTGGAGGATTTGTTAATGACTTCCATACTTGGCTTATCATTCCGTACAGGTATCTAAAATATATCGGAATCGGTGGCGTTATAATATAAGTAAATCACAGTAATTTATAACTTTAAAACATCCAAAAAACATAATAATATAAATTTTAATATGACTATCATAAATAATTATAAACCAGTGGAAGGGAACACCCGATAAATATGTCGAGGAAGTCAAAAATTATAAATCTGTTATTTAAAAAAATTTTATATGTTCACTATAAAACGTATGATTTGTTTATTTATGCTCTATAACTCATCATCAGACGGAGCATATTCATACATAAGTATATTGAAATGTTATATTTATGGTATTAATGAATTGTTATTGTCCACACATATCAAAACCAATACTGAAAAGCGGAAAGGTAATAAGGTTGAAAATATAATTGTTTTTATTTCAAACACGAGTGGCCGTGATTTTTTCACTAAATGTCTAAATACGGCCTAGGCATTAAATCGTAGTGGGTCACGAACAGAACTCGAACAATAATGAAATTACAGAACGGACTTAATAGAAAATAAATATGGGTCGGACCATATCGGGTTTGTGTTAAAGGGTTACGGTCAGTGCTGGGACATTAAGCATGTATACCTTTTCGGAGCCGTCGAATCGTTTGACCAGTTGTCCCACGACACCCGCGCCGGGCTGGTCAGCAAGCGACGACCTCCGTGAACCGTCCAGGCCGTTGTGTCCGACCGCGGCGGCACTTTCCGACGGTTTATCGATCGCGGCGCCGATGCCGGCTGCGTTTTCGACGATCTCAAACTTTTTTATCAGATCCCTGACGTTTCCCGGCGCCGTGGCGATCTCCGGGAGGACGTCCGTGCAGTTTTCTGTAACGTCTCGCACGGTTCCCGCCATGTCCATACTCTCTGCTGCGGCGTCCGCGCTCTCCGCTGTTGCCGGCTCCATTTCTACGTTACCGCCGTCACCGCCTGCGTGCACAGTATAACATCTCTAATATGACGTACGCGTTACATCCAAGACACGAAATCGTCGATTTCAAAGAGCGAAACAGAAAAAAAAAAGACTAGTAAATCGTCCGGTTCGTGAACTAAGCAAAGTCCAAACTAAGTTTTTCACGTAAAACAATCAAAAAGTGTAAAAACGATATTTCGAGTTATTTCGATATTTTTCGATAATAATTAGCGATTTACAATAACCGGTGAAACGGTTTATGGGATAAACGCTCGTGGTTTAGAATAAAAAAATTAAATCGTAAAATAAAAACGTTGTCCAAGTAATAATACTTCAGTTAATTTCCAGTTTCATTGAATATCTGTGCTAATTATGTACATGATCATCAATTTATAACGTCGTTTTCAATGTTTTTACAGTGACTATAGTTAGCGACACGGTCGTCCACATTCACGCGACGAAGAAACGGATAATTTTTCGTTGGTTCTTTGATTCATCGATTCAGACGAGTCGCCGGCCCGTTTCACGGAATTGACTGAAAATTTTACTCGGGCGATTTCACGTCTCGAGCGTGACGGATGTAATCAGTAACTCGGAGTATCCAGAAAAAAAAATCGAATACGTATTTAAACGTGTGTAGTGTCTATCCGCACCTATATATTACGTACATCAAATCGGTATGTGTACGCGTACTGCGACGGCGGTGCTGTGTTTGTGTGTTGTATGCAAGTACGCGCGTACGTATGACATTATGATTCTCGCGATGTAATATCGAGGAGTAAGAGCATAAAGAATAGAAAAAGAAAAAAGGGTGGTTAAAAACGAGCAGGGGCGGACTGGCTATTTTTGGCCCGGGGTGCAAAATTTATTAGGGGCCCGTATTTCTTTTCAAACCTACCTAAATTAGGAAAGAGTCCAGAAAAGTGAATAAATACATAAAAAAAAAAAATAAGAATAGTTATTTTTTTGGGAGTATGAATAGTATGATGAAGACATGGATATAATATAGATACTTATAATATCCATATTTGTTTTAACTACGTAGAACATGACTGATACGATGACACGATGTAACATTACAAATATATTAACAACAGTATTGTCGATCTTTTTTTATAATTTATCTTTATATTATAAAATATTACAATAAAAGTTAAATTAAAAAGGGCCCCGACTGTGATAATCGGGGGCCCGGTCATAAATACGAATCGGGGCCCGGGGTGCTACTTGGTGTATAGCACCCCGGGCCAGTCCGCCCTTGAAAACGAGTGACGCGTAACGGTACAGGGGGCATGAAAAAAAATCTCACTTGTCGTGTGGACTTCGAGGTCGTTCCGTCGTGTCTCGAGCGTGGACGGCCGCAAACATCGAGATCCGATCGACAGCACCGCCAAACACAGTAGGTCGAGCACGCACACGACGAGTAAACAAAACAACGAGACCGAACGGACCGCCGCGAAGTGAAGAAAGCGCCGCGAATAAGATACAAGCGCCGAGCCCCGAGTCATGTCAGTCACCGTCCGTGGACGTCGTGACGTCGTCATGAAAAATAATAATAATAATAATAATAATAATAATGATAATATTAATAAACATTTCTTTATCGACGTACAGACGACGAGGAGTGATTACGAAAAGCCGCAAAAGGCCGAAAAGGCACACGGGGTTACCGGCCGCAGCCGGTTCGCGTTCGAAAAAAAGTGTCTACACAGAGATATTATTATGAACGGCAGCCGTTTCGACTGTATACCAACGCGGTATACGCACCGACGCCGAGCGAATATCTCAGTGGTCGCCGCGGATCGTTAACCCTTGATCGCGACCGAGAGTATGATTATAATTATTATTATTCCGTCGGTTTTGATCGGCACTCAATTATCGTGCCGAATTAATGCGGCGAAAAATCGCACTAAAACAATAATTGTTCGGCGCGGCGTATATACCTACAATCACGTATTATCGCACGTCATGATTTAATATCATATATCATGTCACGTCCGAAGTCCGAGACGCCATTGATATATACACCCGAGCCGCAATACTTGGGATGAATTGCGCGAATGATGGAATTTAAAATAACATTTTTTTTTTTTTTTTTTTTTTTTTACTCTAATTGGCTAGCGACGGATGCGTACGTGCACACGTCGCGTCGGTCTAAAGTTGAACGGAAAAATCGATCACGGTTTTAAGAGAAAATCAAATTTCTTGTTTAGTCTCTTTATCGCAAACACCAGAGGAATCGTATAGTTACGATACACGAGCGCGTCATTTTTCTTTGATATAGGCGTAGGTTGAAATTCACATTGACGGCAACTCAAGGTATACATTTTTTATTTACGAAATTTTAACGGAAAATACAGCGTTAGAGTTCGTCTTTCATTATTCGTACAAAATGACTCAATTACACATCGTGCATTTTATTATTTTCACTAAGGGCAGTTTTAAACATTTTCACTAAGTAAACACGGTTAATCAGCTTTAACCTTAATTAATAAGCACTAGTAATTCGCCATAAATCATTAGAACTATAAGCCAGTGACAACCGAATACGATTCAACGGGGTCAGGGTGTTACAGGTCTATTTGATAATAATTATAACTTTTGTTCAATTTGTTTTACTCTTAAATAACTACTACTCTACTGGTCTACAATTGTATGTAAATTATAAATTTAACTATTTTTATTTACATGATTTTTTTTAGTAGTTTCTTAGTTTTATTAAATAGTAATGACCATTTATAACGTAATATTATAAATGGAGTTCGTATCCTTTCTTTTGAAAATTTTAATATATCAAATTTTATTATCATTGGAACAGTAGTTTTAAGGGATATGCGTATTTAAATTTTTAAAAAGCGGAGTCACAGAGAGTAGAAGCACGAGTAGGTATGAGGTACCCCTCAAAGATGTACTTCTACTCGGTACTCCGCTGCTCTAAATTTATATCTGTATAAATCTTATACGCAACTACGCAAGGGCACTCGCAGCCGTTCTTCTTACTTAATACCATAAAACGTAGAAAACTCACTCATAATATAAACAATTTTTATTACAATTTTTAATAAATGTTAATTATAATAATAGTTTTTATAAATACCAAACACTGAAACATTTAAAAAAGTTAGACGATAAAAAATAAAAATACTATAATTAATTTTAAAATAGAAATATAAGTCTTCTCAGTTGTCGCCATATTTGTTTATTACCCTTCCTTTCCTTAAAAACAAAAAAATGTTCTTTGTGAAAAAATGATTTTATTTATAAAGTATAATGCTATGCTACTCAGTCTTTTTCATACATAGTATTTTTAAGTTTCTAGGTTTTAATCCTACGAAGATTATTGAAAAACATAATATTCGCTGACCGTATAAGGCTGTAGAATTAAATATAAATAGATATCATAATTAGAATGTATAATGTGCAATTGTTTTTTAAATATCACTTGGCGCCTTGGTGCCTCTTCGAGCACCCTAGCTTTAAGTGCTCATATCATATATATATATTTATTTATATTAGAGTATTCGTACAAAAATAAAAATATTGACATTCCAAAAGAAAAAATATTCTACTTTATAATATTATGGTGTAAATAGTGATGAGAATATATTTTTCGTGGAGTTTTTATATTTTTAGTTCTGCACTAATAATTTAAGAGATATAATCTTTTAAACTTTTAGGCTATGGAGTAATGGAAATACGATTCACGTGTAGTACCTTTGCTTCTAATTCATACTCGTAATACTAAAATATCTCAAGGATAAAAAAAATAGAGGATAATTAAATACAAATTTTTGTATAAAATTATTTTTCATTATTATGGTGATACTGTTTTAGATTCTGAACGAAGTGAAGAATGTATTGATTTTACTATGATGTGTGTTTTTTTTTTTTTTTTTTTTTTTTTTGTTTTTTTTTTTTTTGTTTTTTGTTTTTTTGTTTTTGTGTCTGTGTACACCATAACTACTCGAAATAATGCTTCAATTTTGAACTTCAGGGTATGTTTTCGGTGGCAAAACGAATATCGGAGGTACCTTAGAGAGGTCACAAGTGAAAATTCCCAAAAGTTTTCAAATGCCACGGGAAAAACAAACAAAAAATGAGGAAAAAACGGTACTTTTTGTGCAAAACCCGTTTTCGACGAAATCGATTTTTTTATTTAGCCGTTACTCAAAAACCAAAAATTGTAGATACTTGAAATTTTCACCAAATGTTTATATTGAAATCATCTATACGTGGTAAAATTTTTGAACACTTTTGACTTTTTTTGAGCTTTTTATAGACAATTTAAATTTTTGACTTTTCTTAGTTTTTTTTTCTGAAAAGTGGATAAAAAAAATTTGGCTGGACAAAAAATCTTGAAAATTTAATATAAAGTTCCTCATAAGAATTACTTATCGGTATAAAAAAAAAATTCAAAGCGAAATGCACACCTTTTTTTTTATAAGCATAAAAAGTTTAAATTTTTATGAAATATTGAAAAATCGCGAAAATTTGAACTTATTTTTTTCTGAAATGTGGATAAAAAAAATTTGGTTGGCCATAAAACTTTGAAAATTTAGTTCAAGGTTCCTCATTAGAAGTACTTATTGCTATTAAAAAAAATCAAAAATCGTGAGTCACAATTTTTTTTTATAAGCATCTAAAGTTCAAACGTTTACGAAATAATTACATGATTGCGTAAAATAATAATTTAGCCTTAAACGATTTTTGATATTTGTTCTTATTCAAAAAGTATAAGTCGAAAAAACTTGAAACTTTCACCAAATGTTTATATTGGAATCATCTATACGTAGTACAATTTTTGTAAACTTTAGACTTTTTTTGAGCTTTAAATAGACAATTGAAATTTTCAACTTTTCTTTGTTTTTTTTTCTGAAATGTGGATAAAAAAAATTTGACTGGACAAAAATTCTTGAAAATTTAATACAAGGTACCTAATATGTCGAACTTATCGGTATAAAAAAAAAATTCAAAGCGTAATGCACAATTTTTTTTTTATAAGCATAAAAAGTTCATATTTTTACGAAATGTGTAGAAAATCGCGAAAATTTGAAGTTATTTTGCAGTTGAAAATTCATAAAATTTTAAGTATTCAAAACTAAGAATTGTAAATTCGGTACAAAGTTTGACATACGTTTTCCTTCAATTATCTGTAAAAAAATTTGCACTGGAATAAAATCAAAAATTTTTATGAGTGTTTGAAATTACAATTTTTTCACATAATCGCGTAAAATAACAATTTAGGCATCATTGATTTTTGATATTTGTTCTTATTCAAAAAGTATAGGTCGTAGAAACTTAAAACTTTTACAAAATGTTTAAATAGGCATTTTCTTTACATAGTTGTATTTTCAAAATATTTCGTTTATTTTTTAGCTATTTATAGGCATTTGAATAATTCGATTTTTCTTAGATTTTTTTTTATAAAAGTCGATAACAATTTTTTGGCCCTACCAAATCGCTTGAAAATTTAATAGAAGGTTTTGAATAAGTTGATCTAAGAGTGATTCAAAAATTATTCAAATACATAGGCACAATTTTTTTTTATAAGCAGTTGAAGTTCAAAAATCGACAAAATATGTCAAAATCACGAATATTTGCAAATTATTTTGTAGTTGAAAATGTATAAAAATTTTTGTATTCAAAGATAAGAAATGAAAATATTATGTAATATCACAGCTGATAAAGATAATTAAATAGATTAAGTTTATTATAATATAATCAGTAGCTGACAGCTGTTCTATACAAAATATTGGTAGATTGTAAAAACAAGGTGTATAACGTACCTTTACATGGTTGAATAGAACGTTACTAACTTCCAATTTCCAGTTATTTTAATGTGTGTATCAGTTCCATAAACATGCGGATTTTATATATTATTATTAATTATTAATATTTAAATAGACGTAGCCACGGAGCATTCAGCATATATGGACGGCGGGGTCGGGTGGTACCGTCACGATAGTGCATTTAGGCAAATAATATGGTATTTACCTACGCCCTATCTATGCACATCCTGGTTTGTCCAATGCTCACGAGCAGAAGTCACATGAATAGACAAATGTAAATTTAACCCAATCTAGGATATTAAAATAAAATATATATTACAATTTAAGGCTGACATCTTCATCTTCGTTCAGAATCGTTTTTTTTTTTATAATATAAAATAATTCCAAAATCTATCCAATAATGCCTAATCTAGCAATGCATCTCGTGTATCCCACCCAACTACTGTATCCTGTACTTAACTTACAATGATTTATCATTACATTCAAATGTAAAGTACCATACAACTAAACTATCGTAAACCAGGTGATCCCATGATAGAAAGTGCTATACACTCCTCACCATTATCTTGTCCGAGGAGCGAAGCGACGAAGGACGAACTTCCACCACCATTATCTTATCGGCTTTATTATTATTTTATTTGATTGAAAATAATTAACAGGGCATAAGTTACTTATTGTATAAAAATATTTATCAAAGAGGTCAGTTATACACTCTTTATAATAAAAAGTACCTACTTCGCCCCATTGGTATTTTTTCGCTGCTCGGACGAGTCAATGGAGCTGGGTGTATTGAATTTTAAAGAAATGATAGATTATTTCTTTAGTTAAACGATTCTAATCAAAGCTTCAGAATTAAAACATATCGTTTGGATCGAACAACTTCCTTAAATAAATATTTAAAGTTGAAAATTGACGTAAAAACCGTTAATTATGTAAAAAATGTAAAGTAATTCACCGGTGCTATCTGGGCCGAACGAACGGACGACGACAGACGGTCACGCGGCAGCAGCATCGGCTCGGCGTCGGCCCGTCGGACGAGGGTACGACACGCGCGTTTTCGTTCGGTGTTTATAAACGATGACTTGTGTATCACGTCCAGAACCCGGGTGTCCAGGTGAACGCGCTAAACGAACACGTCTTACTTTTTCGCACACGTTTTTTATTTTTCGTCACACTCGACGTTGAAATGTATTTATTTGACGACTACATTTTTATTTTAGCTGAGCGCGGTGAATGCGACGAACGGACGCGTCTACTGCCGTCACCGCTGAGCCGCATCCCGTTCTTCTCGAAGCGACGTACCGGCTGGCGACGTTACCCGCGGGTAGCAACGGCGAGTGGGCCGCCACAGTGGTCTGAAATCCAGTTTTAGGCGGAAAAAATTAATACCTCTTAATTTTTAGTTTAAATGATTGTTTTATACATCAAAATTACAAGTTTTGAGTATGCTGAATCTAATTTTTGTATCGGTTTTGAAGTTGGCCCAAAGGAAGGGGGGGGGGGCTAGGGGGGAATTTATTGAACATCAAATTTATTATTTTATCATATGAATTATACATTTTTAAAAATATACTCGTAAAATATATTATACATTTTAGATTTAAATTTCGTCATTTTCTTCATCCTTCATATTATCAACGTTTAATAATGCTCTTAATTCACTATCCAACAACATTTTTTTTTTTTTTTGGTGTGTTGCGTATTGAAGATATGTATGGATCTGAAGAAACTAATAAAAAATGCAGAACGTCCTCATTTTGAGCTAATCTACTAATTTTTCGTGAATGATGTTCACGATATTTTTTGTAATCCTTATTTCTGGCCTCCTGCGCTTCCTCTGAAAGTTGTCCTAAGCAAATATTTTCATTCATAATTTAAAATTTTAAGTTATTTGTTTTGTATATTTTACCTATAGGAAGTAACGCAGATTCAATAACAGTAGCTCCATGTATTAAAATTTTATGGACACTAGCAGGCATATAATACCAAGGATAAAGTTTGACATATAGTTTTGCAGTATCCATAGTGTACTGTCGGAATGCATTTATATTAATTTCATAACCACTTGCCATCGATTTCAAAATAGTTCCAAAGCGTTTAATTAAATTTAAGTCGACACCTGTTATTTCAGATGATTTTTCACAATTTTTAAAAAATGTACGTGCAGTATTTCCATCATTCGTTGTTCCTTTGTCGAGTAAGTATTTTCTTGATTTTACAGAGTGAGGATTTAATGGACCTCTATTTTTTAATAGTTGATATAAATCATCATAAGTATAAAAACGAGAATATGAATTATTGCAATTTAAATTTTCGCTAATGTCGATGTCATCTTTATCGACGTTACTATTGGAACAGGCTACAAAAAAAAATATTAAAAATACAGACGCAAATGGACGCAAACCAAATTTTAGGATATTATACAGTATAACATGTACAATACTCAATATATATTTGTTAATGATTATTTTTGGTTATTTTTTAATTACACACTTTGAAGTATTAGTATTAATTTTTTTATGCGATTTTTCTAAATATATTTTTTTTTAACCATCATAAAAATACATATTAAGTATATTAAACTCTTACCTAGGTGTTCGTTGCCCATTGCTTATTTGAGAACGAGTAAAATTGAACAAAAGAACCAAATGAATACCTTATAAAATAATCGACAAAACTTGAATGAGAATAAATGCTAAAGTAACAGTGACATGAAAACATTATCTACTTTTCTTATCGCCTGAGCAGTAGAGATCAGCCCGGGCCCGGGTCAACCCGGACCGGACCGGAAAAAACCCGGACCGGGATCGGGTTAGGTCCGGTCCGGTCACTTGCTTTTATATTCTTGGTTTAGGCGTTTCCGGGGGCCTGGAAGTAATAATGGGTTAGGTTTGGATTAATCATAAATATATTTTTCACTGGTTTGGTCCGGTCCGGTCTTTTGTTCTTTTGGTCTGGGTTAAAAATAGTATTTTTTTTTTCAATTTATATCTAATTATTTATTAATAGCATAATGTATTCGTATTTCTTGAAATAACTTTATAAAATACGGCCATTTCACTATTCGTGTATTATCGGTTATTAATATTATTTTTCCTCCGGGCAGGAAATTGTAAAAATAAACGTTGTTTACTGTTGAATAAACAAAACTCAATAAATAACCATAAACATGAAATTATATTAATGAAGATTTCAATTGCATGTGTTTAAATTATTGTAAATAGTTATTTATGGGCCAGTGGTAATATTTTAAATTAGCAACTATAGGAAAACTGAGTAGACAATAGACTCGATCTAAGTAAAATAAATAACCCGAGTGGAAGTAATGCGAGAGCAATCCCCTCCAGGCAACACGATTTAACCTAGAAAAAAAAATGTAAAATATATAATTCTGATCAATACTTAATTTGATGATCAGTCAATGGAACGACATATTTTTATTTTGTTTTTGATTAATTTGTTTTATGTGGACGATCCTGTTTAGTGTTTAGTTTCTAAATCACCAAATTTGTCATGGGTCAAGTTCATATTAACAAATAAAAATGGTCCTGGTCCGGGTTTTCATTATTAAATAAAAACGGTCTTGGTCCGGGTTGGGTTTTTTTTTTTAATGTAAAATCCGAGCTGGGCTGGTCCGGGCTTTTAAAAAAATCGTGAGCTTGGTTAAAAAATGGTCTGGGTTGAAAAATATATTTTAGAAATTGGTCTGGTCCGGTTAAACAAATCGTCTTAAATATTTGGTCTGGTCCGATCCCATTTTTATAGGACCGGGCTGTTCTCTGGTTGAAAGTAATGTATTATTCTTACGATTGTGTTAACCCAGGTATCAATCCGAGTAATAGTATTTCTTGTGACGCCGTCAAAGAAGCTGTTAATACAATAAAGAATGCTCCAATGATGCCATTCTTCCTATACTGTCTGATGTTGGAAATCATACTTTTTTTGTTTCTGTACGGTGTGGATATGGTATTAATGATGATCCTTAAAATTTGGACTAGGATGAGGAGGCAATTCAGAAGCGAAACCAATAGGTGAGTTTATACATGTTTGTTATTACTTAAGTAAGACGGGAGATTTTAAAATTTTTTTTTTTGATGTGAAAACATCTTATACGGCGTTCAGTCCTTTCCGTTTGGGCAGTGAAATTTTCGAACGGTACCTTTTTCGCGTAACCACGGTATAGAAGATAACAAGTAGGGAAAGCTTTTACGAATTCCATTGTTATCGGGAAGCATACTTTTTTATCTTATCGCATTTCTGCTGGCAGACCCTATTGTTATCAGTGTTATCAATTGCCGACTGCCGTTTTTAGCTGATAGCCTGATTTACTAATTTTATACAATAAATACATTTTTTTAAATGTGACATGTGTAACTGAATTTTATTTAAAATCATTATTAAATTAATTATAGTTTAAATCATAGTGAAACTATTATTATTATTTTTATTCATTTTACTATGATTTAAAATTAAATAAGACAATTGACAGTAAATAAGGTAACAAAAAAAAATGCAATTCTTATTTTTGTTTAAATACAATAAGTATATTTTATTTAAATCTCTTTAATAACAAAATAAATACTTAATATTACTCACCACAAAAATTAATCCATTTTTTACATCTAAACAATTATTATTTAAAATTCATTTTTTTATGTATAACAATTTTGTACTTGAAAACTGACCGCTCAGGATCTTTAGGAAATCTAAAAAACCTATACCCTAAACATGGAGATCGCCTCTTACATACATTAACAGCACACACATTTCCTTTATATGCAGACATATTTTCAATTAATTTGTTATAAATAACGTTTACTTATACAAATCAATAAAATATGCTCACTGTTTTTAAACTAAAAATCACATTGTAAAATATCATCAATACAATTTATTAATAAAACAAAGTTATATTTATAAAAGAATAAAATCCTCGTTCATTATTCATTACTCTCGGACCGATGTTTGTTTTTAGGAGAGCATTACCTTAGTGATAAAATAACAACTAATAGATACTGATGATCTACGAGAAAACATCTTACACAAACCACTTTATTTCACAACAATAAGACTAGTGACTACGGTTCTAGCGGATCTCACCAGAAAAGGTAGCTGCGCAGTGTGATTACGACTACGATACGAACACGAAAAAATAAATTTCTATAATGGACCACTATACAATGAAATGTATGACAATATCATTCACAATTATCACCATTTTTAGTAAGTACAAAAGAAATTTGTATCATATGTCTTAGAAAGGATTATCCGTAAGTAGTATATCGGTATGTCAGATTGGTGGGGGATGCGCGAAATCGAACTCGTTTCGGTCGGGACACGGTTTACTTCTCTCGTGGCGCGGAGTATAGTTGTCTTTTTCTTCTTTTTCGGATGCTCGTTTTTTCCAATCAGATCCTCCGACTAAGGTACTTACATCTTTTTTAACCAGATCTTCCCATCTCATACGAGGTCTTCCCAACTGGATCGTTCTCTAACACTATACGTAGCAAGGGGTTCTGACTGCGCCAAGCATAACCAGCCCACTTTAGTCTTCTACCCCTTATTGTGTCTAGTATATTTGGCTTCTGGAAAAGTAGTCCTAGTTCATTATTCGTTCTTATCCTCCACTCGTTGTGTTCGAACTTGCCGTGCAATTGTGCCATTCGAACTTCGCGACATCTTGTTACTGAGCTTTTAACAGCTGAGAAGCTCTCGACGGCCCCCTCACTTCCAGTTTTGCTAGTCCATAGTAAGCCCTATTGCCGGCAAGTATCCTCGCTGATATTTCCTTGGCTATCTCATTCTTTTCAGTTATGACTGATCCTAAGTATTTAAACTGCTCGACTCTGTTGAAAACGTAGTTTCTTACATTCAAGGATGGGTACACACCCGCAGTTTCTTTTCTGCCAACGACCTGCATATATGTTTGAACTTTACATCCAACCGCGGTCTTTTCGGGCCGCGTGATCAGTTCCGCCATCGATACGACTACGAGATACCACGGTCGCGATGAACGAAATCATCGCGCTAGCTCCGAGCTTTTTTCGTCTTTTTCCAACGGTCGAGTGTGGCGGATGTCCGTGCCCGCTCCCGTGTTTTGTTCGCGTGGCGTCTCATGACCACGCGGTTTGATCGCGAGTGTTCTCGACGCGTCATATTATTTAGTGCGCGTAGTCGCCGTTTCTCTGTTTCACTCGCGAGGTGATCACGTGCCGTGTCGACGAGTATCGAATATTTATTACGCGTGTGCGTATCGTCGTGTTTTGCGTGACTGACCACGTGGCGTGCGTGTGCCGCCGCAAGCCGACCGTCGTCGCTATTCTTTTCGCGCGACCGTGTTTTGTCGCATCGTCGTGTTTTGCGTGAGTGGCCGCGTGGTGTACGTGCGCCAGTCATCGCGGGCAACTGCCCTTTTTTAAAAAGGGAGTCACGGACCTGATTGGCGAACAAAACAATATACTCCGTTTTAGTTTCGTTTATCTGTAGTCGTACTTTCGCTGCTATTCTTTGTAGACGGTCGAATAGTGATTTCAGCGCGTTTGGTGATTCTTCCATTAATAATAAATCGTTAGAAATATAAATTTTAACAATTATTTAACAAAATGGACCGCAGTATGAAGAAATATATTATGAAATGTATCACAATATCAATAACAATTATAACCATTTATAGTAAGTACAACATAAATTTGTATCATACATCTTAGAAAGGATTATCCGTAAGTAGCATATATCATATATCAGATCCGAAACGACGATCGTCGCCATCACTGGTCATGTGACCGCTGCAACCGGTTGTAGCAAGTCGCCGGCGAGTCGCCTCCCGAGCAACGTCGTGCGAGATTACGACCTTTTTTTGTCTCCGTTGCGTGCGGCCTTTGCGTGAGCATTTCTCGCGTCCCACTATATTAAATTCCACCGGTGACATTTGAGTCGCCCTGTCTCAGACCTGACTTTACTAATATTGGCTCCGTTTGGCTGGGTTAACTGTAGCTTGAAGTATCTGCCCGAGGTTTTGCACTTCCCTTGTAGTGAGCAGTCTAACGAGCTCAATATCATTTTAGATACTATTTTTATGTTGCATATGATATATATATTGGATTAATACAAAACAATATTTATTTAAATCAAATTTAAAAATGGACTTTTTTCCGCCTAAAACTGGATTTCAGACCACTGTGCGCCAGTGCGGCAGCCGTTCGCTGCCGTCGTGTCGCGTTGTCCGTTCGACCGACGCACAGTGGTCGAAAACCAAAAAAAGGTCGCCAAAAATAAATAATTGAAATTACGGTATTTATAAATATACAATTATCATTGAAATACATTTTTGTTCATATAAAATATGTTACAATTTGTTTAAATTTTTTTTTTTATTCTGGAATGTATTCTGGTTCTTCACTACTGCAATAATTAATGTCTAGCCATAAATTGTCGACTTCTGGGGGCAGTTTTTTTATATTATGTTTATCAACTAAAACCGCTTATAAGTGGATTCGATGATAGTAATAGCCTTTGAAAAATGTCAGTTTTAATGTTAATCCTGGAAGACTTTCAGCTGTAAGACTCTCTGTACCTCCTAATGTCTTTATTGCGTGATTCTTGAGCTTCTTCACTTAAAATTCCAATTGGCAAAACAAACGATTTTATTATTGATAAGGCATGTATTAATATCTTGTATTTATACACTTGGAGGTATGTAATACCAATAATTTAAATTAGTATATTGTATATAACTCTGCCGTTCCCCAACAATACATTTCGAACTTATCAATATTGATATTCTTACCAGAAGACAAACATTGTCCGGTCACCTGGAAAAACTATTAAAATGAGAGCTTAATAAACCTTTAAAAGTACCATATAATTCAAATTTTCGATCTATAAAGTTGCTGGATGGAACTTTTGGACAAAGTTAAGTTGAGAAAAAAGTGTCTCAAAAAAAAAAAAAAAAAAATTAATAAAAAAATAAAAAAAATAAACATCATTGTGAAACCATAAGATCCTTCGCTTCACTCAGAATCAAAAATACAGTATATAAAACTTTAGGTATAAATGTGTAATTTATATCTTTATATCTATAATTGTAATTCATAATTTCTAAAATACACTTAATAGTAAATTATTATCTAATAATATTTATTTGGGTTATGAAGTACCTACTTCGTACCTATTGGCTATTGCACATCTATATATCGATATCGAATCGAATTTAGATAAATGGATAATGCAATACTACTAATCCTCGATTGGAAAAATGAACATCAATAATTGAAAATATATTGTTGCGTCAACTCTATCTATTTAATACGTGTACTTGTATAGTAAAATCAACAAGGTATTATCAATGATTTTACAAGGATAAGTGATCGTAATTCATTTCTATTGATCTTCTTATATCGCATAAGTCCATTCTTCATTGCATAATACAAACAAGTTGTATTCTTTATTTAAATAATGAGTTATTTTTAAATGTGTTATTATTTCTAAAAATAAACCAGTTCTAAGTATGAATATTCAATTAATTAAAACAAAATAAAAAAGCTACTTTAGGACACTGGCAAATTAGGTCATCGGAAATTCGAAAGTTATTCCGGTGGAGTGCTTTTTAAAAAATTATCATTTAATGTATTATGATATTTATCATGAATAATGACTAGATTTGAGAAATTTCAAATGAAAATATTATTCTACGATAAAAGGTGTCTGAATCCTTTCAATTTTTCTTATTATTCCTAGAATCACTATTTACTTAAGTAAAAAAATTTATTGAACTTTCGACATATTCTATAGTCGATTCTAATCTATTTTAGGTACATTAAGTGACCATAAAAAACCTAGATGTTATTTTATTACCACATGACTCTTGCGTGGTATGTTATGTTATTAATAATCTAACCCAGGGGCGGACTGGCTATTTTTGGCCCGGGGTGCAAAATTTATTAGGGGCCCGTATTTCTTTTCAGACCTACCTAAATTAGGAAAGAGTCCAGAAAAGTGAATAAAAACATAAAAAAAAAAAAAATAAGAATAGTTATTTTTTTGGGAGTATGAATAGTATGATGAAGATATGGATATAATATAGATACTTATATTATCCATATTTATTTTAACTACGTAGAAATGACTGATACGATGACACGATGTAACATTATAAATATATTAACAACAGTATTGTCGATCTTTTTTATAATTTATCTTTATATTATAAAATATTACAATAAAAGTTAAATTAAAAAGGGCCCCGACTGTGATAATCGGGGGCCCGGTCATAAATACGAATCGGGGCCCGGGGTGCTACTTGGTGTATAGCACCCCGGGCCAGTCCGCCCCTGATCTAACCAAACTGGTTGGTGCATTGTACACTCTATACAGAAGGTGCAGTGACGCCACATGCACTTGGTTTTTGTCATTGCATGAAAATATGAAATGAAATGTATTAAAATTTGAAACTGTAAATAGTTTATCGTTATTATAATATTTTAGGAATTTAATTTATTACTTATTACATGGTGTGAACCACTGCGAAGTCACATTTTTCTTAATAATGAGAATTGCTGTAGAGCTGTACACAATTAGTACGCATATTTTTGTGATTCCCCCTTCCCTCCACCAGAAAGGACTGTGTATACTGCATACCATTGACACAGTATACTTTAGATCGAATTTGTAAAAATAACACAATGGTAGGTACTAGGTAATAATAATACGGTCATGATGGCCGGTATTCAAAATGAGTTGGTACTTAGATAAATTTTTACAACAATTATGTTAATTTTATGTTTGGGTTAAATAGGTACCTACATATTGTTTGCGTGCACACAAGTGCTGTATTTAGAAGGAGGCGATTGGGACTCCAGGTGGTCAAACTTTGATACATGTATGGGGCGGTTGGACACCGCAAATATCCAGTATAATATTGTAATAGTGTAAAAACGTTTTGGTTTGAATTTAGTTGAGTACCTACTCGTACGTTTTGTCTATTGGCCATATGTGGTCATTTATCAACCAATGATAGCACATAATATAAACGCTATTTTAACTTGTATTCTATCAACGTGGATCCATAAATCTGTAGATGAACCTTGTTATTCCATATTTTAACATAACCCATGGTTTATAAGATAAATAACTGTGACATATCCATAGTTTATTATTATGAATAGTCATTTAAAGCCATTATTCATATTTGAAACATAAATCATTGGACTTTAAACATATAACATTATTTTTGTGATAGTGAATCAATGACCGAAATCCATTGTGAATCATTTTTTATTTTTACACGGCTTATCCAAGTATCTAATTGATTATATTGATCTATTATAGTTTTACATATCATCTGTATGAATATATCAAAATACGTAATATCGTATTTAAAGCCTTTAAAAATGATTAAACACTACAACGTAAACATGAAAACAACACATTCAACCAGTAGCGTACGCAGGATTTTAGTTCGGTTAGGGTTTTATATGAGTAAATAATTTTAATAATAATAAACAATTTAAATAATTTGCTTTACAGTTTTTATTTTATTAGTAGGGCTCGGATTTTGTAGCAAAATAAATCCTTAAAAAAACATTTTAAGAAGCCAAAAAAAGCAAAAAGAAGCATTTATTAAATTTAATTAAAAAAAATAACTTTAAATTATACATAAAATTAAATATTAAACATGAATTTACGACCACATACCTATTTTGCCAAGTTACTTTCATTAAAACTCATCCTATTGGGCGCTAAAATATTTTTATACGTGGAAAAAGATCTTTCCACATCAACCGATGTAACTGGTGCATATTCCATATTAACTAAATCATCTAAATCGTAATGGTCCACATTTATGTTAAGTGTAGTGCCATTATGAAAACTATTGATTTTTTGAAGTTATTATTTGAAGTTCTACCCATCCATTCTTTGAAAAAACATGATAGCAGTTTTCTATAATCAATTTCGCTACTTCACCATTAGCTCTTCCAACTTGTGTTTTGCTTCTAAAACAGTAGCTATATTTTTTGCCAAAGGTCGCATAAAAAAAATTAATAAATAAACGCAATTACTTGGAATAAAAATAAAAAATACTTTTTTTTCCTTATTTTGTAATTGCATGTGGTATAAACCCAAAATTTGTCGTGATGTAGACGAGATTGTCTATGCAATAATATAGTCCAAGTATATTATACATAGAAATAAATTAAATTTTCAAGAAAAATATGTGAAAATTGAGAAAAAAGAACCAAATAGGAGAAAAAGCAATAAAAAGCAGGCTTTGTGGGAAAAAGCAAAAAAAAGCAAAATAAAGATTACTTCATAGAAATCAAAAAGAGTCAAAACTTATTTATATATAAGAATTATCTTTCTATCACACTACCCTCAAAAGAAGCATTTGCTACAAAATACGAGCCCTATTTAATAGTTACCTATAAGTTATAACATATTATAATTAATAATAAATTAAAAATTACCAACAATTGATCGATTGTGTATTCAAATGGTGGTAAATGAGATATTTTTTGTAAAATGAAAAAATTTCGGGGGGGGTTAGAACCCTAGAACCCTACCCCTGCGTACGCCACTGCATTCAACAACCACGCAGGATGTGAATATCATGTTTTATGTATCAAACATTTTTTTATGATTAGCAAACACCAACTGAAGTTCTAAAAAATTTCGAGATATCACAAAACGTATACAAAAATGATTAGGAATATCGTTTTATATAGAATGTGTTCATTTTAAAAGTTTAAAGAAACATTTTTCACATTTCTCCAAAAAATAACTCTAAAAATGAATATTTATATCAGAAAAAACAATTTTATTGAAGTTACCCGTGTATTGACATTGCTTCAAGAATGATATTATGTACACCAGCAACCAACTGTTCAGCTAAACGGTCATTCTTTAAACTCATAGAGTAAAGATTTATCTTAGATCAACAATAAATAAAGAGAGATAAATTCATTGGATGATTTCAACATGGAATCGAAAATCGTAAATACATATGAGAGATACAATACAATTCAATACAAAGATGTGATTGAAGATTTTTTTAGTAGACAATCAAGAAAAAAATGTTGAACATTGTACTGAATTAATTTTTGTAATTTTTTTTTGAGCATACGTACAAGTTCTTATTAATATTATTATCTGTGTAAAGAACATTAATAAAAAGTACATCTATAAGCTTTTCAAAGTAATTGTAAAAAAGGAAGAACATTTTTTTTTGGGGAGTAGGGTGGAAAAATAAAGTTGACTCAGGGCGCAAAAAGTATAAATATGGCTCTGGTGTACACACGGAGAGCACCCTTGAAATTTTGATGTGACCCTAACCATAATAATTGTAATGTCAAGATCTAAAGAGGAGTCTTGACGATAGTAGATAAAATAAAATGAATTAAGAGAAGGTTGAAAAGTTCAAAGTTATTTACTCAATTATTTAACTACCCAGTTAATAAAATAAGAAAGAATAATACTTGTCAAACAAATGAAATCTATTGTAAAATGATTTGGGCCCCGATTTAAAAGTGTTCAGCCCCTTCAACTTAGAGTCTACACACATAAATATTAAGTTTAATTTTATATAGATACTGATGCCATGTATGTTTTGTAATGAATGTAACTATTGTTCTTACTATGACATAATAGTTAATACCAACTGATTATGTGTATGTGAACAAATTACAAATGAAAAAGGTTAAAAAGCATAAAATCGTCATAGAATGACATCGTGTCAATCGCTGTTTTGTCGACAATGCACAGACGCACAGTTGATCCATTGTAATTGTGTAATTTTTCGTAATCATATTAATACCTTAACTAATTTTTCGTTTATACAGGGAACTCGTAAAACAACCATTTATTTTTGTTTAAATTGGAATTTCTTCAATAATAGTTCTAACTCCATTTCCTCTAACCTATACATTGTATTCCATATAATATGTTTCATGTATAATATAGTGTAAATCTAGTAACTTTCTATTATATTTTTTCCACGTATTTGTGTATTGTATAGCATATTATAGTAGGTAAATATTGAAAAAGACCTTTTCTAGTTGTTTTACATAGTTTATGAAATGCGCATACTTATTATATAATATCGAAAATAGAATAAAAGAAAAAGAGCATAGTCTTTATTACTCCTGTTAAATATATCGCTGTAAACACCTATTTATAAGATTTCACAATAAATGATAAATATACAAAAACATTTTTACAACGACGACGCGTCTTAATGTGTGATCAAATTTTGAACATACTGCCTATAAAGTATAACTTTTAAACGTTAAAAAAGTTACTATAAGATGTTTAGTATTGAAAATATGTTTTTATATGTATAAATGTATTGGAAATGAAATACTATAATATCATCGTCTATTATTGCCGTATTTTTGTGTATAAATCGAGATTTATTTTATATGAACGACTACCGATTGTGTTATAAAAGAATTTGAACGCCAAATTACCGTTTTTAGGAATCGACTTGTCAAAAACGAACAAATGGAATTCAACGAGTTAAAACCAGGTAAAACAATGGAATCGAATCTACCGGACACACTCTATGGTTTACGTGTTTGTGCGAAAAAACCAGTCGATCTCCAGAGGTTATCGTGTTTGTTCGTGACTTACCAATTCGGTACGTCAATTGTTGTATTTGATTTCCATTATTAGTAGTTAAATAGGTTCGCGTATGACATTCCTTCGTTTATATAGTCGACACACCGTATGGAGTAATATTTAATGCGAAGTGCACATCTGTCGTTGTAGTGTTGATTTTCTGTATCTAGTCGCCGGCTGGCCATCGCAGATCATTATTTATATTATTACTGTACATTCGATTAAATTTTTTTTTTGTTTGAAATGTTAAAGCAAATCGTTTTTGTTTTTTTTATCTTACATATTTTTATTTGTGATAACGCCGCACTACAGTCTGTCGATGTCTTCAAGGATCCGTTATCAGACGATTTTATCGATCACATAAATTCGATTCAAAATTTATGGACCGTAAGTGTGCAGTACTATAATGGATCTAATGAATAAATGATAATCGTACTACATTTTAGGCCGGTCGAAATTTTCATAGAAACACGTCAGTTTCTTATTTAAAAGGCTTGATGGGCGTACATATAACAAATTCCAAATATCCGAAATTAGAACAACTGCTTCCAAATAAAAATAATACATTATCCAAATTGCCAAAAAATTTTGACGCCAGAAAACATTGGCCAAATTGCCCAACTATTAAAGAAATCAGAGACCAAGGATCATGCGGGTCTTGTTGGGTAAATCCACTTTTATTTTTGCTTTTTATATAAATTAGATTTAATCTATATTTTTTAATATAAATATAGGCTTTTGGAGCCGTAGAAGCCATGTCTGATCGCGTTTGTATTCACTCTAAAGGTTCTAAACATTTTCATTTCTCTGCCGAAAATTTAGTATCATGTTGTTGGGAATGTGGCTTTGGATGCAATGGAGGCTTTCCAGGAGCAGCGTGGAAATACTGGAAAAACAAAGGAATTGTTAGTGGAGGCCCTTATAAATCACATACGGTAATGCAATGTTATACTAAAAATTATCTATTTATTTATTACATTGACATTTATGATTATGAATAAAAATTGACTTAACCTATGAAAAAAATGTAATATATTTTCTGAATGCGGTTTTTTTCACGTTAATCTATGTGAAAATTTTAATTTAATGACATAAATCATGAAACAAATCATGAAATATAATATTTATGCAATATTGTTGTTAAAGTTTCAAAATAACTATTTTTAACTGTTAAGTCTATATAAGAATATTGTAGATGTTGGATAAATATTTCAAGTTTCTAGCGTTATTTCTTTTGAATATGTAACTGTACCTATATCGAAAAATCGATTTCATCAAAATTTAATTTATGGATTAAATTATTACAATTGGCGGTTTTACTCAATTTTTTTATCAAATTTAGTAAAAAACTATAGATAAAAAAGACTAATTTAAATAGACGGAGAATGCAATTTCTGATCTTAAAAGCTAACTTTTGAACTAAGTCTACCTTTCGAAAAAGTGCCTGTAGAAAATACATTATATACATAAGTTCTGAGCTAATTGAAAAATGTCAACACATTTGAAATAAGAATTTTGTAAATGGTATCTAATAATAACGGAAAAATTCAACATTTTTCATTGTTAGTATCATTTGATCCGTAATTATAAATTTAAACGTAAATTTAAACACATACAAATAATTCATCAGCTATATAATGTATGAACGAAACTTTCAGACTGCTTTTACTATCCTAAAACATGGTCAGTGGTTTCTGGCCATATTAAAATATAAGGTACACGAAAAAATGATTAACTCACCATTTATTGCAAAACCAATACTTCGCGTCATTTAGAATCTAAAATTACAATTAAAACAAATTTATTATTTTCTTGAATAATATCGAGATGTGAAAATATCAATAAAAAGTTCAATATGTCATTTAAGCACACAATATACACACAGCTTACAATGAATATTCATTTTTGTACTTCTATAGAAATAGAATATAGGCGCGTACATAAGTATAAACTTTAAAATATTTGTAAAATAAAATATGAAAAATTATTAAAAAGCATAAGCCGTGGATTGGTGTAATATAGGTACTTCGGGTTATTCAGTAATAGTTATTTTTTCGTATACGAGTATTTAAAAATCTTTCCTGTTTCTGATAGTATAAAAAGACGAGGGTAATGAAATATAAAAAGATATTTTTCATATATCTATAAAAAGGACACATTGAAAGTCTATACAGTAAAAATTCATCAAAATAAATTTAGAATACCGCGGAATTGTTAAAAGCCATGCTTCTTAAAAAAATTTGATTTGAACGTTGTACTGGCTCTTAATTTTAAGGAATGTGTTTCGATAAAAGAACAGTTCGCAGATTAAAATAATCATCTGCAATACGTTCATGTAACGATTCTTTTGGCTTAAAATTTTGAATTTTTCGGATGTTTTTCCAATTTTATTTTATACATTTTTTCAAACTATCACTTTTACAAATTTAATTCTTATAGGGATGTATTCCTTATGAAATTCCGCCGTGTGAACATTATGTTAATGGTACTCGTGGACCATGCAAAAAAGAAAGTATCACTCCAAAGTGTGTAAAAAAATGTGAAAAAGGATACAAAATACCGTATAAAAAAGATCTGCATCGTGGTAAGTAATTTAAATTTATAATATAAATAAGTGAAAATGCATACTTATTAAAATAATTAAATATCTATCACGATTGATTGAACTTATTTATATACCTAAACTGTAAATGTATCAGGTATATCTGCATATTCAATCGGAAATGACGTTGATGAAATTAGAGAAGAGATTTACACTAATGGTCCTGTAGAAGCATCATTCACTGTTTATGAAGATTTCATAACTTACAAATCTGGTCAGTATATCACCTTTCAAATGTATTTTATCTCTGAGAGCTATGCCTTTGTTTGTTTTATGTTAAATTAAAAATTTCGAAGTTTATTTCTAAAAACAAGTTCATTATTATTAATGATAATTAGTATTTTATCTTTTATAATATATTGGTATCATCTACTCTATTATAATATGCTGTTTATTTTTAGTTTTTACGTTATTTCTGTTTTAGCTTTTTCTTATAGGTAGTAAACAACATAATAATCCAACTAAATTAAAATGTATAAAATTATATTTTAATACTGATATATATAAGTAGACAGTAGTAACTGGTCATCTGATAGTATTCATATTAAATAATTAGATTTTATATTTACATAAACATAAATCATCAACTACGTTCTTTATAATAACCATGATAATATTTGCGATCTTAATTTCAGTAATAATAAATAGATAACTTTCACTTGAAACGTAACTTTAAAAATGTTATAATGTCATTAGAACAAACTTATTGTAATATAAGTAGCAATACTAATACAAATTTAATTATAGGTACCTAATAATATGTATACGTTTGATATTTAATAAATAACTTTATAGTTGTTAACTGTGATATCTAAAGACCGGATTTATATTCTCTTAAAATACCCAAAATATGATGCTAATATTTTCTAAAAAACCTTCAAATATTCTCATTATATTCTCTCAAAAATTTATAAAATATGCAAAAATATTCAATAAACATCATTATATGCTTTAATATGCATTTTTAAAATTTTTTTTCAAGATTATTTTAATAGTGAGGTATTAATTAGGTATTAAAAGTTGCGTATTATACCTAATGGAATACTATTGCACTTTAGTATGAGTGAGAAATAGGGATATAATATAAATATAACAGTATAATATTAAAAAAGCCGATAAGATAATGGTGGTGGAAGTTCGTCCTTCGTCGCTTCGCTCCTCGGACAAGATAATGGTGAGGAGTGTATAGCACTTTCTATCATGGGATCACCTGGTTTACGATAGTTTAGTTGTATGGTACTTTACATTTGAATGCAATGATAAATCATTGTAAGTTAAGTACAGGATACAGTAGTTGGGTGGGATACACGAGATGCATTGCTAGATTAGGCATTATTGGATAGATTTTGGAATTATTTTATATTATAAAAAAAAAAACGATTCTGAACGAAGATGAAGATGTCAGCCTTAAATTGTAATATATATTTTATTTTAATATCCTAGATTGGGTTAAATTTACATTTGTCTATTCATGTGACTTCTGCTCGTGAGCATTGGACAAACCAGGATGTGCATAGATAGGGCGTAGGTAAATACCATATTATTTGCCTAAATGCACTATCGTGACGGTACCACCCGACCCCGCCGTCCATATATGCTGAATGCCCCGTGGCTACGTCTATTTATATATTAATAATTAATAATAATATATAAAATCCGCATGTTTATGGAACTGATACACACATTAAAATAACTGGAAATTGGAAGTTAGTAACGTTCTATTCAACCATGTAAAGGTACGTTATACACCTTGTGTTTACAATCTACCAATATTTTGTATAGAACAGCTGTCAGCTACTGATTATATTATAATAAACTTAATCTATTTAATTATCTTTATCAGCTGTGATATTACATAATATTTTCATTTCTTATCTTTGAATACAAAAATTTTTATACATTTTCAACTACAAAATAATTTGCAAATATTCGTGATTTTGACAAATTTTGTCGACTTTTGAACTTCAACTGCTTATAAAAAAAAATTGTGCCTATGTATTTGAATAATTTCTGAATCACTCTTAGATCAACTTATTCAAAACCTTCTATTAAATTTTCAAGCGATTTGGTAGGGCCAAAAAATTGTTATCGACTTTTATAAAAAAAAATCTAAGAAAAATCGAATTATTCAAATGCCTATAAATAGCTAAAAAATAAACGAAATATTTTGAAAATACAACTATGTAAAGAAAATGCCTATTTAAACATTTTGTAAAAGTTTTAAGTTTCTACGACCTATACTTTTTGAATAAGAACAAATATCAAAAATCAATGATGCCTAAATTGTTATTTTACGCGATTATGTGAAAAAATTGTAATTTCAAACACTCATAAAAATTTTTGATTTTATTCCAGTGCAAATTTTTTTACAGATAATTGAAGGAAAACGTATGTCAAACTTTGTACCGAATTTACAATTCTTAGTTTTGAATACTTAAAATTTTATGAATTTTCAACTGCAAAATACATAGCAAATATACATGATTTTGACGAATTTTGTCAATATAAGCACTTATAAACGCTTATAAAAAAATTTTGTGCCTATGTATTTTTATAATTTTTGAATGGGAGTTAGAACAACTTATGTGGACCCTTCTATTAAATTTTCAAGTATTTCGTCCGAGCTACATTTTTTTTATCAACATTTATAAAAAAAAAAAAATAAAAAAAATCGAATATTTCAAATGCCTATAAATTGATTAAAAATGAGTGAAATCTTTTGAAAATAAAATTATATAAAGAAAATGCCAATATAAACAACTGATAAAATTTTCAAGTTTCTACAACTTATACTTTTTGAAAAAAAAAACAAATAGCAAAAATCGTTTGAGGCTAAACCGTTGTTTAACGTGTTTTTGTAAAAATTTAAATTTCAAACACTCATAAAATTTTTTTGTCTGAATCCGGTAGAGTTTTTTTTGCAGATAATTGAAGAAAAACTAATGAAAAACCTTGTACCAAATTTTCAAAACTTAGTTATAAAAGAAAAAAATTTTACGATTTTTCAACAACAAAATTATTTGCAAATTTTCGCAATTTTTACATATTTCGTATAAATTGGAACTTTGAGCACTTATAAAAAAAAATTGTGACTTACGATTTTGGATTTTTTTTTATCAGTTATGGAACAACTTATAAGAAACCTTGTATTAAATTTTCAAGATTTTCTGGCAAAAAAAAAAAATTTTATCGTTATTTTAAAAAAAAATACTTAAAAAAATTGAAAATTTCAATTGTCTATAATTAGCTCAATAAAAGTCAAAAGTGTTCAAAAATTTTACCACGTATAGATGATTTCAATATAAACATTTGGTGAAAATTTCAAGTATCTACAATTTTTGGTTTTTGAGTAACGGCTAAATAAAAAAATCGATTTCGTCGAAAACGGGTTTTGCACAAAAAGTACCGGTTTTTCCTCATTTTTTGTTTGTTTTTCCCGTGGCATTTGAAAACTTTTGGGAATTTTCACTTGTGACCTCTCTAAGGTACCTCCGATATTCGTTTTGCCACCGAAAACATACCCTGAAGTTCAAAATTGAAGCATTATTTCGAGTAGTTATGGTGTACACAGACACAAAAACAAAAAAAAAAAAAAAAAAAAAACAAAAAAAAAAAAAAACACACATCATAGTAAAATCAATACATTCTTCACTTCGTTCAGAATCTAACATAAAAACAATTATATTATATTATATTCCTTTGGTATATTTTACTTAAAAGTTGTATTAATCACTTAAGTCACAGTGTGAAAAAATAACAAATATTAATATATATTAAAACATAATAAAACAAAACAAATTTTTAAGCAATAGGTAATCCTTAAATAGTAATTATTTAAGTGGTTAACACTTGCATAATGAAATTGCACCGAAGTAGCTAGGAATACAAAATAATAATACATGTATAAAATTTAAAAAAATATAATATTCCTTTGGTATATTTTAATCAAAAATTAAAACAACTATAATATACATATATACTAATATAATAGTTAAAAATAAATAGACATTTTTTCTCACAATTTACGAAATATTCCAAAATATTCTAAATGGGTTAAATATTCTCTAACCCATGAAATATTCTAAAATATGCAAAAAAAACTTTTTCTACGCATTCAGAATTGAACGAATCGTCCACATTTTTTACTCTCATAAGACTGCATAGACCCAGTAACGATATGTAAAAACATATAAATCCGGTCTTTAGTGATATCCATGTAATTTCATCAGTAAGTAGTCTTGTAGTCCACTTTGCATACTTAAGATTAATGTTCAATATAAAATAAATATTAATAAAGGACTTGTTATTAACACTTAAGTCTCATTGGTATTGGCAAACAAAGAAAAAAAAAAGTACATGCGATTTTTTTTGAAAATTACAAGACATTTTTTAAGTACATATTATTATACACTTTTTTGACTTACGGAGTTGTGATTGTTTTTTTCTATACTTGCAGGAGTATACAATCATGTTGCTGGTGAGGCTCTCGGAGGTCATGCAGTTCGAATTCTAGGTTGGGGTGTAGAGATTAGTACACCGTATTGGTTGGTGGCTAATTCGTGGAATACTGATTGGGGTGATAATGGTTTTTTCAAAATATTAAGAGGAAATAATGAGTGCGGTATTGAAGAAAATATTCAAGCTGGTCTACCAGCTTAATTCTTAGAAATTTTTATTATAATTTGACAATTTCAACACTTTGATATTTTATAACGAGTTAAATTCGTTTATAACAATAATAAATTTACGAATTTGAATTTGCAAATACAAATATCAACATATGAATTTATTTTTATTCTAAGTAGGTATGTGAAAAGACACCCTTTTATTAAATTTGTTAAAATTTTTTCTCATTAGATGAACATTTTACAAATAATAATATGAAATTTGTTTAGTTAGGTAATAACTTTCGAAAAAATGAGACATTTATAATAGTAGAGAGAGAATAATGTGATAGTCGGACGGATGCGGTAATCTATACGTATTTAAATAATTAAACGGCAGCCTTTTCGTTCGCGCATCAGATCACTGTCCTCTTTTAGTTGGGACATATACTATCTCAATTTTTCGGAAAGGTTCGATAAAAGTTTAAGGGACAGTAATAATTCGATATCTTTTCATGATGACTTTAATGCATGGCACATGGTATGGCAAACCATTAGGAACAACCGAAGAGGAGAAGCTCTGTAAGACATGATATTATAATTTCTCGCTAGATCTTGTATTATGCAGTAAAGGAAATGCTCCAATATTTGGCAGCGCAATAATCCAATTTGCACATTTCGGTAACATTCACTACAAGGTACCAAAAGCTTGAAACCAAAGAAAAATGGGACATTATAGGAAATTTAGATGATAAGATGATTTAAGAAAGACGAAATGATGTTTTTTTTCTGTTAACACATTTTGAGTAGTGATAATGTTTCAAAAGTTTTATCCAGAAAATTGATCCATCGGAAATTCTATGTTAAATGTTCTTTGAAAAAGTAATTTTTCTCTCTTCTTAGTAATTTTTCTACGCGAATGGAAAAACTACCAAAAATACGAGTAAAAACGGTAAAATTTGCCGTAAATGACACTTTCACTAAATTGATTTTAATAATTTAGTCATTACAAGGAAAGTAATGTTGATAAAAACTTGAAAATTTCACCATATTATTTTAAAGGTATATTGATACATACTTTACAAAAGCTTTTTAAAAGTTGTCCACTTTTGGGATAAAAATAAAACATTGAAAGTTACTTATTTTTCTGAAAATATCTCTAATAATATTTTTAATATTTGACAAAAAGTTCTAAAAATGTGATATGTATTTGTATTCATACACTTAACTAATGTCACTGAAAAAATTCAAAAATTGTGACGCAGGATTTTTTTTCAATATAGAAGTTTAAATAAATATTATTATACGATTTTTACGGAATAGACAGTTTTTATATAAATGTTCAACTTTAAAATGTGTAATATTCAGCCATCAATCAATCACTATGGACTTTTGAACTCAGATAGAACAACAATATGTTTTGAATCTTTTGGTAAAAAAAAATGTCTCCTTTGTTCAGAAGAAAATGTTTAAATGGTTTTGATATAAAAAAAAACGTACGGGCAATTAAACGAAAAACGGTTAAAAATGACTGTTCGCGGGTAAATATCGGCTCACACACACACGACGTGATTTTTGTCAACTACGGCACGTCCGCTGAACGGTGGTGAACGTTCAGTCACACGTCGTGATGTGATAATCTTCTATATTCGCGCGTGACCAAAATCGCACTGGATGCACGCTCGGTCGTCCGACCGTCGGCACCGGATCTCGTGGTACCATTCGCGGCCGTACGGCAGCCATTCGCTCGCGTCCGACTTCGGAGACGAAAAAGACCGTATCCGCCGCCTTCGCCACCACCTCTGACTTGGCTTCCGTCACGGGGAAGTTTGCTCTCTTTGCGCCGCGTGTCCGACGCACGGCCGTTCGGCGACCTCTGCTGACACGCCAAGTAGTGGTACAGACCGCAGCAAACGAATTGCGTCCCAAGATCCCTTTTTCATACGAATTGCGTCCCGATAATATTTAACAACTACACTGATTGCGTCCCGATAATATTTAACAACTATACTAATTGCGTCCAATATAAATACATTATTTTCCTTCCCATTTAATACAGACTTAGGACTGTCAATAGCAACATAAAATATTATATTGCTAAAGGTAGGTTAAAAATATTGTTTTTTATCGTTTCGTTATTATTATGTACATCAAAAATATTGTTTTCGTCGTTAAATATAAAATTTTCAAAAAATATAAGTTAGGTTATAAGGTTATAGTTATCATATGTTATTGTAATATTATTTATGGCTCGGTAAAAATTTGAACGATACAGTTTTAACATAATCAAAACGTGTAATTTCGTTAAAGTCGTATTTCATCATTTGATTTCTTAAAAATTCTTGTTTTTCACATATTTCACGTCTTATTTTCTTCCTTTGACTACTGCTACGAATTTTTATGTAAGTGTCATTTTGTACGTTTTTAAGTACATCACGACACAATTAGAATAGTCGTATCGAAAACCCGGGACGCAATTCGTATAGTCGTATCGAAAACCCGGGACGCAATTAGTATGTCACAAATCGCAATTTTTATATCGGGGACGCAATTCGTATGCAGCCGTACAGACGCGCCGGTCCGCCCGCCGCCGTCGTCACCGGTTTCAGGCGGAGCGCGCAAAAGCCACACGCGGTCGCCCCACAAAATGAGAAATTTTTTTTTTCACGAAATATATTTTTTATAGTTTATTGGTTGTGGAAAAATTTTTAAAAAATTTGGACAATCTAAAAGCTTTTAAATTCACAAAGTAAATGTTGCTTATTAGAATTATTTCTTTTTTTTTTATAATAATAACTTAATATGTATAGACACTTAATCTAATTTACAATATGATAAATAAAATTATATATATATATATATATAAGATATTTTATTTCAATTTACAAAAAAAAAAAAATGTATTACTCTTTCTTACTCGGTTGGTCAGCAGTATTTCCTCACGCCTGAAAAAACTATTGTTAGGAGAGCTTAATAAACCCTATGATCGAGATTCAAATGATTTTAACTTTAATAAAAGAAATCGTATGAATTAAAAATTTGAGCAGAGGTTTCCCGACGCCTAAGGGCTAACTGATTATGAAAATAGAATTTTATTGAAATACAGGTAGTACCATAAGTTTTGAATTTTTTGGTCAGAAATATATGTTTGGTCGATGTTATAGTATAACAGTGCAAATTTCCTCACCACCTTAGCCCGTTAAATAACAAACAATACAATTATTATTAGAATGTATTATTTGCCATCATAAGGCATGAGGTATTGCAGTTGGCGCGTTTTTTTTTTTTGAAAGTGGTATCCCCAATGAGCAATTATTATGATCCAATCATCAGGCCTAATCCACTTTTTTTAATCTAAGAGTCTGGTTTATTATTTAAACATTAAAAAAAAACCCTTTACAGTAGTATGGTTTTATATGTTCTGGCTCCGTTTGAGAGCCAAATTTTTCCGGTTTGGCGGGCGATTTCTACCTATTTTTTAGTGTATGATTATTTTGGTCAAAAAACGTATGTATTTTTTGGCTCCATTTGGCTTCTCAATTTTTTTTTAGTGTATGATTTTTTATTTTACAAAAACTTACATGCATGTTCTGAGTCCATTTGAGAAGCCAAATTTATACCAGTTTAGCGGTTAAATTCCACCTTATTTCACCGTGTAAAAAATAAACAACATTTTTTTAAAAATTTACACACTATTTTTTTAGTGTATGATTTTTTATTTTACAAAAACTTACATGCATGTTCTGAGTCCATTTGAGAAGCCAAATTCATACCAGTTTAGCGGTTAAATTTCACCTTATTTCACCGTGTAAAAAATAAACAACATTTTTTTTTTTTAAATTTACACACTACTTTTTTAGTGTATGATTTTTTATTTTTAGAATCAAACATAATAGAAAAACAGAAAAAAAATTAATTATTTTCAAAAATTGTTATAATTTATTCTACTCAACATTAAAAGAATCTATATCAAATCTTCCAGCTAGCTGTCATTCAAATGCTTTCACATATCAATTTATACAGAATTATGGTTACGACTCAGACTTAGAAGGTATGTCTTTAATAAGCGAGATTCAACCATTTCAATATGTTAAATTATCTGATTTAATATTACAAGACTTATATCAATAGAAAAATAATTAAAATGTTAAAACAGGTATCCGATATGAATTTTATAAATTAAATAATTTCATCGATTTTTAAATATGTTGTAATTTTTTCATACAGTTTATAATAATATTGATAGTTATATCATTAGATAGTCATTTTGTAGTATACCATACTACAAAATGACTATCTAACGATATAAATATCAATATTATGATAAATTGTATGAAAAAATTGAAAATTGAAAATCGATGAAAATGAATAAAAAATATAAAATTTAATAATTAGATAGTAGTATTGTAGTATGGTATACTACAAAATGACTATCTAACGATATAAATATCAATATTATAATAAACTGTATGAAAAAATTGAAAATTGAAAATCGATGAAAATATATAATTAAAATATAATTTTTAAAAATATATCTATCTGATTATATTAAAAATAAAATATGTATCATACTATTTTTAATGAGAAAAGAAAAAATACTGATTACTACAAAATGATTATCTAATGATATAACTATCAATATTATTATAAACTGTATGAAAAAAATTACAACATATTTAAAAATCGATGAAAATATTTAATTTATAAAATTCATATCGGATACCTGTTTTAACATTTTAATTATTTTTCTATTGATATAAGTCTTGTAATATTAAATCAGATAATTTAACATATTGAAATTGTTGAATCTCGCTTATTAAAGACATACCTTCTAAGTCTGAGTCGTAACCATAATTCTGTATAAATTGATATGTGAAAACATTTCATTGACAGCTAGCTGGAAGATTTGATATAGATTCTTTTTAATGTTGAGTAGAATAAATTATAACAATTTTGAAAATAATTAATTTTTTTCTGTTTTTCTATTATGTTTGATTCTAAAAATAAAAAATCATACACTAAAAAAGTAGTGTGTAAATTAAAAAAAAAAAAAAATGTTGTTTATTTTTTACACGGTGAAATAAGGTGGAATTTAACCGCTAAACTGGTATGAATTTGGCTTCTCAAATGGACTCAGAACATGCATGTAAGTTTTTGTAAAATGAAAAATCATACACTAAAAAAATAGTATGTAAATTTTAAAAAAAAATGTTGTTTATTTTTTACACGGTGAAATAAGGTGGAATTTAACCGCTAAACTGGTATGAATTTGGCTTCTCAAATGGACTCAGAACATGCATGTAAGTTTTTGTAAAATAAAAAATCATACACTAAAAAAAAATTGAGAAGCCAAATGGAGCCAAAAAATACATACGATTTTTTGGAGCAAAAAAATCATACACTAAAAAATAGGTAGAAATCGCCAGCCAAACCGAAAAAATTTGACTTCTCAAATGGAGCCAGAACATATATACGTTTTTTGACCAAAATAATCATACACTAAAAAATAGGTAGAAATCGCCCGCCAAACCGGAACAATTTGGCTTCTCAAATGGAGCCAGAACATATAAAACCATACTACTCTTTACATATATTATAAAATTCTGGGCGATTGTAAATTCCACCGATTTACAGCTAGTCAATTTTAGGGTTGGATTTATAACATGTAAATTCCACCGGTACGTGTTTTTTACCTGAAAACACGTAAACTCCACACATGGTGGTAAAATCCACAGATTATAACTATTTTTAGTATATCTACACATAAACTTTCGACAGTCGAATCTAAACGGCATCTCAACTACCGCAGACACTATCATATATAGGTATCATATCACGAAACGAATGCATTCGATAAAATATTTTCGAAGGCACATTTTAATTCGTGAGTTCGTCCATTGATTTCAAAATGTTCACCGAATAAAGGTCCCCACACACTGCAGCGGTGGCGGTGGCGGTAGCGGTGACATAATGTTTTTATAATCTATAAATGTTTAAATTTGTTTAAATTTTTAAAAGTTTTTTCTGATAACCGTAACACAGTATTATAATCAAAATTATAAATAATATAATTAATTATTATGTATGGGCTATAGGTAAATAATCATAATAAATATATTAGATTGGTTAATAGATATGTAAGTCATTACTCATTAGGAAGTCGCTTGTATAGTTAGTATAGCTAGTATAGTAAAATAATAATAACATCATTGACTGACCCAAAATAAAAAGGGAAAGAGGAGAAGGGTGAGGAACAAGCATTACTATAAGCTGTAGGTAAATATATAAATACTAGCTGATCCCGTGCACTTCGTTGCCCGTTAAATGTACCAACTCTATATGAATCAAACTTTGTTAAATTTGTTGTTTAATATTCGGTATATGGTATTCAGAACTTATCTTAACTTTTCCGTTGCCCGGAATAAAAATTCTGATACGCAGCAGTATATTATTATCAGGTAGGCAATCTACCGCGGCGGTGAAATCGGTCATGCAGCAATTTACCGCCGCGTTATTTTACCGCCAGATCCACCGCAGGTTTCACCGCGGCGGTGTGTGGACCTAGTACTAAATATATGTGTACAATTTTACCGCCACCGCTGCAGTGTGTGGGGACCTTAAACCGAAATAATCAGCGAACGTGGCCAAGTTTTCCTTTGCATAAATAGTTTTAAGTTTTACAAACAAATACTCTTAAAGTCTGGTGAAGAAAAGTGGCGGTGTGAAAACAAAACGTGTACCATGGTTTTTATTAATATATTATATTTTATCAATATTTATATTAATTCTGGAAAAAATCGAATAATAACTTTCCAACGAACACTACATACACACAAAGCATTAACCGAAAATACACTACAACGGTGAGTATTAAGTACTGGTGCAAAACGAAGGGCAATTGAGGACAATTGTAATGCACCAAGAAAAATAATCAAAGTCACATTGGATAAAAATTCACTGGATGGATGTAATAGTAAATTACAGGTTAGAGATGTGAAATATGCTAAGAAATTTATATAATGCTAGGAGAAAGACGATACCAAAAATATCTAAAAGTTCATTTGACGTTCATAATTTTTTAAATGAAACCCAATGTATGACGAGTAGAAATGAAAATTTCCTTTAATATATTAATAAAGAAAATGGTATTATTATGTTCTGTTGTAAAATGAACTTTGAGGCTATGTGTAAATCAGAAATTGTTTACATGGAACATTTACGTATTGCGTAAAGCATTTTTTACAGTTATTCACCCTACATGATGCGTATATTTTGGCCAAAACATGGACATGTCTCGTTGCCCCAAAGTCTTCAATTAAGGGGTCCCTATTAAATTTTTTTTTGATCCCCCCTTGGAAAAATCCTAAATACGCCACTGCGCCTACATTACACAAGAAACAATATTTCCACGAAATATCAGGGCTCAATGTAGCGCTGAATTGAATTTAATAACGAATGTATGCGAGTCGTTTTACTCACATTTAGCTCAATCCTTTGAGAACACACATCCAAATATATATCACTTAACAAAAGCTCTATTAGATATTCAATCATTCACTTATATTAAACAGCATTAACGAACCTAACAACCTAAGAAATTCGTAATCAAAAACACGCCAAAAATATTTGAACACCGTCATTTCGTCATTCAAGGAAAACAATATTACCATAATGCAATTCGTCAAAGCTGCATCTAAACATTATCAATCCAAATTTTAAATTTTCATTGTGTAATTATTTTTTACTATTAACTACTATTAACTACCTGTTCATTACTGATAATTAAGAATTGTATTACATATGTTTTTTATTAATTAAATTAAACTTTTTTTTTTAATTCACTATTACCTAACTATAGATTGGATTTGGAAAAACGTACCAGTGGAATTTACATATTTTTTCAGGTAAAAAAAAAGATACTAATTTAAATTTACATGAATTTACACGAAAAAAGGTCTAAAAAGGTCGCAATCGGTGGAACTTACATTTATAATTTTCACTTTCATCAGCAGCATTAGTCAGTAACTGAAATGCTTCATCCAGTCTTTCGTCATTTGAGTCCTTTTTTCTTTTTTTCGAGGAGTCGGAATAGTTGAAGGTGGACACATTTTTTTACGCTGCGACTGGTTTGCTTCAGAAATAGTATTTGGGCTGGCATTATCATCTTCAATATATTTTTCATCGGGAATCTATAATGTAAATTATTAAGTCTTTAAATTGAGAAAAATTAATGCCACAATACAATTAATATTATCCTATTGATATATTTCCTAGACAGTTAACTTTAAAAAAAATAAACACTTTTTTACTACAACAAAATATAAATATTTGTAAATATTTGAATCATATGTTGAATGTTATAGTCAGGGTTATTATCAATCAAGGTTGACACGTATTACATATAAATCTATAATTTTATTGGTGTATTATACGTTCACTGCAATTATATAATTTTCGTGAGTTTTTTTATTTCTATTATAATTTAAAAGTGTGATTTCTAAATTGCTTATTTATTTTTACTTTTTATTCTTTTTTAAGTAATTTAACATATTATTATTTATTTCCAATTAAATGATTATTATACAACATTGTCATATACTGACACTATCTAATATACCAATAACAGACTGCACAAAACTATAAGGTATATATTCAAAAACCATAAAATATTTAATTTTATACAAGATTCATTTTTATTCTATTTTATTATATTAATACGATAAATATCAAAATAAAAATATTTAAAATATTATATATAACAAAATTTTCAGAAAGTGTGGTTCTTGTATTTAAAACATTCAACTTATAAATTACATAATACGAGCAATTTTAAAGGGGCTTTGAACATTTTGGGAGCCTAAGCCCCTCCAGCCCCCTCTTAGTTGCAATTATACATATATTATGTTAATTTTGTTTTAAACTCGCTTAAAGTATATTTCAAACACTTAAATTAAAAGAAACATCAATATACTTTATAAATAAACCTAATTATTTGAAAAAACGTGTAGGTGCCCTCTTCTTCAGAAGAATGGTTGAAAATTGTTGAAGATTTCAAAACTAAATGGAATTTTCCACACTCACTTAGGTCAATGGACGGAAAACATGTGGTAATTCAAGCTCTATTTCATACTGGAAATGATTTTTATAATTATAAATCTGCATTTAGTATTGTTTTGTTTGCCGTCGTGGACGCCAACTTTATTGTTGTGGACGCTGGATGCCAAGGTAGCATCTCTGACGGAGGTATTTTTCAAAATAGTCAACTCAATAAAAAAATAAAATAAAACTCACTATCCCTGCCTTTGCCTAAACCTTTTTTGGAACAACATATGAAAGTTCCATATTTTTTTATCGCTGATGGAGCGTTTGCACTAACTGAATATATTATGAAACCATTCCCTGGTTTACACTCTAAAGTATCTCCAGAATTAATTTTTATTTATATGCTTTCAAGGGCCCGACGAGTCATAGAAAATGTATTTGGGATTGTTTCATCAGTTTTCAGGATTCTCCGAAAGCCACTTTTATTGAATCCTCAAAAAGCTGAGCTTATTGTTCTGGCGACGGCGCATTTACATTGAATTCCGAACCCTAGTCATTAGTAATAGGTTCGCAAACCTGACCATACTGGCCGCAACAAGTTCGTGTAACATCCTTTGATGTTTCACTAAATTACCGACTGTCAGCCGATCGCCGGTTTGTTACACAAATGTGTTCACAGTATTGTTACAAGACTATGTTACAAAAACACGTTGCAAGGTGCGTGTTGCAGTTGCATGTTACACAAGTGTGGACGCACCTTAAGAATAAATACACCCAACTCCATTATCTATTGAAAAGAGCAAAGAATATACCATGGTGCGAAATGTTATAACACCGTTTCATTTTGATAGCGCTTCGTTTTTCGAATTTATTTGGTCACTTAGTTCTTTTCTATACTGCGATTGGAACCGGTTTTTTTCCTCACATAGTTGCTTTTTTTCTTTCAAATATTCATCATATTCTCGCATCGACTGTTCGAGTAATTTATTGTTTGCGTCTTTTTGTTCTTCCAAGTATACCTCGCGTAATTTTAATTGCTCTTTAATGGCTCGACCTCCCTCCTAAAAACGCACTATTACTAACAGGCATATACTAACATATATTCATTTGCCACAATTAATATCAGTACCTTAATAAGTTTTTGTCGCGCTTCGGCTTTTTCACGTTCGACAGATCGTTCAAATTCATTAATTTCGTTCAACTCTCTTATGATTTTGTTCAATGTTTTTTCGTTTTCCAATCTACGTTCTTCTTTAATTGCCGCTTGTTGTTGTAGAAACTTGTCAGTTTCGAGACGGATCCGAATCTACATCGTAATATGTTTTTGATACATTTAATGATTATAATTGTACTAGGCTTTATAAAATAGGACTCTGCCCGGTGCTCCTGTACCCGGTCATGCCCCACCGTGGTATCGCTACTAAAGGTACATAGTGTTTCAAGTGGGAAGTTCGTGTTGAAGTGAACAGTTCTCCAATAGGTCTATCTATCTTAAAATATCCGTTTGTTGATAACGGAAGAGGCTGTACTAATAGGGAGGTAAAGTAGGTATACATAGACTTTGTCTATGCCCTAGACAAAGTCGGCCCAAAATGTTCTAAAGAGAAAACTTTCATAATAACTTTACATTTTTTAAATTTCTGAAAATTAATTGTTTTCATAGTTATGATTTATAAGCACTTTAAGTTGTGTACCTACATCTATTTTAGTGTATGGTATTTGAGAAAAAAAATTATTACAAAAATAAACAGATGAAATTGTGTTGTTTAAACTGCTTGAAGAGATAAAGAGTAAAAACACCTAGTAGGTTTCTTAAGTGAGTATACCTATGGTCCTTATTAGTTCATTCTGCAATATTTTCTTCAATTTCCGTTAAATGTTTTTGAATATGCTTATACTATTAATAAAAATTTATTAAAAATAAATAAATATATTTCACTGTTTCAGGTAGATAACATTACAGAAAGTACTAATTACGGAATATTAAATGTGTAATACAAAAAAAAATTATAATAAATTATTATTTATAAATTTGATAAGTACATAACTTAAATAAATTAATCAACTTATATTTAATAAAGAATTGAAAATTTCTTATATTTTTTAAAGTTGAGATTTTAATGTGCATATTTCAGTATTTTAGTACATTTTAAATTGTATTTCTTGGGATTTTAAATACTTTTTCTTAAAAATAGTATTGTTTTATATGGTAGTGAAATATCCATAGCCTTAATAACAAGATATCGAGTGTGTGTATGACTCAATAATAACCAGAAACACAATAACCTTTTTATCGACTTCTTCTGTCCTGTCATCCTTAATATTTTGTGCCATTGTTGTCGCTAACGTGTTTTCAAACATTGCCATATCTTCGTTTATTTTTGAAAACAGCTTCTTTTTTTCATCGGTAAACCGGTTTAAATCTTCAATCCGCTGTTTGTGATTTTTCGCAAGCTCCAATTTTTCTGAAACCAATGATATAATTTAATATTTTAATAGATTAAAAATTATACACAATGTTAGTGAAATAGAATAATTTTAGTTCAAACATTTCATTATACTCGTATGATTCACGCAAAATTTAATTTACAGGAAGACAGAATTGGCTACCTAATGAATAGAATCATAAATTCACAAGCCACAACTTTTATAGCAACAAATGTCAAGTCTTTTTTGACGAACTATTTTTTTTTATCTTTCACTTCTAAAAAAAAAAAAACTCGAACATTCACTTACAAATTTGTTTATACACGATTATAAATATTATCAAGTTTTGGGTTTATAACATTTTTAGAATTTCTTATTTAGAAACAAAAATACGAGTACAACGATATAGAAGGACATTGCCAAATTGCTAATTGATTTAACTTACCATATTCAACGGTTCCTTTCAAATCCTCTTCTCACTTAGTATGTAAACTATTTATATTTTTAAAATTAAAAATATTTAAAATAACGTTTCAATATATAAACAAAATTCCATTTTCAAACTATGCTATTGTGTTGTATTAATTATTAAATAACGCTGAATTTATCAACGTTCACCAATTTAGTTATGCACACTTACTGAGTTTTTCTTCTTCGTTTAACTTTTCATTTAATTTTCTTAGTTCATCGCATTCAATTTTTTGCAACATTTTTTGTTGATTTTTTATTTCTTCTAAATGTTGCATTTGTTCGTGTAATTCTTTTCGAAACTGTTTTTTCTTTTCCAAACATTTTTCTTGTTCTTCTTTTTTTGCAAGTGACTACAATAAAATCAATAAAAATTGATTTTTGATTATAAATCTTTACCAGCAGCAGTACAGAATTTTTTTCCTATCTCAAGTTCTAAGGTTATACATTACTTAGTTTTTGTTAAAACTCAGTTCAGTGTATAGTAAGTGATAGGTAGTACAATAATTTAAATTTCTAAACGGATGCATACTTTTATTCTGAGTATGATTATTTTTATTTATTTAAATAAAAAAACAATATTTAAAATGATATACGTCAATAATAGTTTATTATAAAATAAGAACTCATCCTACAGATATGAATACATTATTTATGTACTATATATTACCTATAATAGCAGATTTCATTAGTAGGAAACCACCCCACGAAAATACTTCCGTTTCATTTTGTTCTGCTGAACAAAATTAATTAAAACTTAATTAAAGGTGAATATTAATTGTATTAAAGTAAAACAAGTGACCATAAAAATCATTAATTGATAGCTTTACACATTTTAGGCAGGTATACTAATAATAGGTACAACAACTTTTATCGACATTTATTTTAATAGTATATTATTATTCTTTTATATAATTTATAGTTTTCAAAGAACAGCTAAGTACTTTAAATAACAACCTCAATCTTTAACTATTTATTGATTTAATATTGAAACATAATGGTATCCTATTGTCCATTTTGTTAATAATAAAGAAAATAATGTCGAGGATGATATTAAATTATTTTATCATGAATATTTGTAATGGAATAATTCATTTACATCACATATTTACCTGCCGTTTAAATATTTCCATATTTTCTAAATTAGCCATTTCTATTTTCTTAATTTTTTGTTCTTTATCGAACTTTTCGTGTTCTTGAATAATTTTATAGTTTAATTTACCAATGTTTTTTGTCCGTTCAGCTACATCAGCAGATCTCATTTCTTCGGAGGCTAGTCTGAAAAGAAAAAAAATATATAATTCCTAACAGTAAAAATCGATTTAATCTATTGTTTTGTTAAATGCAAACTTGAACTGTTGTAAACGTTTTTCTTCCACTATTTTACGTTGTTTTTCATCTCTTAACATTTTCAGTTTTTTCGCTTTTTCTTCTAAATCTTCTTTGGATATTTTTGCCGGTCGCTCTGGTTCATCTTCTACCATTAGTTTCGGTCTAAAACATGTATAGTTATACAATTTTACTCGACAAACGTTGTTTTGACTTCAAAGAATTTTTATGAATTACAGCTGTACTGTTGATCATGAAAATAACTGTAAGTTAAATACCCTCTTAATTTTAAGTTTTTTTACAGAACATACTCATAAGTCATAAGATCATTGAGTAAAATAAATAAGACGTACTTTGCACCATGGGATATTTTTCGGTCCTCGGACAAGATAATGGTGATGGCTGTATTGCATTTTAAAGAAACGATTAATCATTTCTTTACTTAAGCAATACTGAGCAAATCTTTAGTATAAAAATATATCGTTTGTTTATATATTTTATTGTTGTTCGTCTAATTTTAGGTGTTTTTTTATCGAACCTGTTTAAAGTTTTCTGTTTGACAAATGAGAAATTCTTTTATACCAAATGATCAAAACATGTTTTTCTATCTGTATCCAAAGTATCATATTATTAAGACGAATCATTTTTTTTAAATAAACATTTAACATTGAAAATTGACATGAAAATAGTCCATTCCGTAAAATACGTATAATTGTTTACTTAAACGCTTAGAAAAAAAACCCGATTAACTATTTTTTAAATTAAATAGCAAATTAAATTTAAAAAAAACTATTTTTAAAATTTTTTAGTGTCATTAGTTAAGTATATCAATGAAGTCATGTTAGTTTTATAACTTATGGTCAAATAATAAAAACTCAATTAGAAATAAATTTAAAAGAAATCAGCCAATTTCGTAAAAATCGTATAATAATTTAGTTAAATGCTTATAAAAAAATCCCGAGTTACGATGTATGGATTTTTTTCAGTATCGTTAGTTAAATGTATGAGTATGATCACATTAAATTTTCAAAACCTTTTGTTAAATATTAAGAGTTATTAGAGATTAATTTTAAAAAATAAGCTATTTTCTAAGTTCTATTCTTAGCCCAAAAGTTGACAATTAAAAAAAAACTTTTTAAACTTTTTTAAAGTATGTAATATGTATCAATATATACCTTTAATATATGAAGAAAACTTCAAGTTTCTAGTATCATTAATTTTCCAGTTATGACGAAATAACTAAAATCGATTTAGTGTAAGTATCATTTACGGCAAATTTTATCGTTTTTACTCGGTTTTCCAAAAAAAAAAAAAAAACAAATATATAAAATTAAAAAAATACTAAGTTTTTCGACAGTTTTTGCTAATGCATGGAAAATCTGCTGAAATAAGAGAAAATTGAACCCTAAAAGTACTATATACGTGTGATTTTCGATCTATAGAGTTGCTGGTTGAAACTTTTGGATAAAGTTGTGTACCAAAAAGTGTTTCCAAAAAAAAAAAAAAACGAATAGATCCTTCGTTACTCTTAGAACCTAAATAATTATGACATACGGTTGCTCTTAGCTGGTACTGTATACATGCCACAAAATATTCACGCCTTATGGAATAGACTTCAAAAACGTCTTCCATCTCACGACCGACATACCGACTTAACATATATTCACTTAAATATTAGTGTCTAAGAATAGTTAACACCCCTTTTGTTTTCTTCCGTTTTACCGAGTTAGCCCACATATCAATGAAAAAAAAAATTATTTAACCGAAAATACCTAAAAACCTATTTTCGGGGTCGGTAGAGGGGCTATCGAAGGATTCGAATGGTTTGGAACCTTCCCCGGATAACGCAGACTACTTTACAAAAAAAAAAAAGCACGTAAAAATCAGTCCGGTAGTTTTTGAGTCTATTGATCCCACCTTCTCAGATATGCCAACATACATTTATATAATATTATATAGGACCCATATTATAGGTATATATACGTATATATAAAATTATTGTATTTATACTTTGGACGTTCTTCTTCGAACAAATGCGAATTCAGTTTCATTTCACATTCGACTGCTCTTTTAATCTGATTGTATATGTGGTTCCTATCTGCCATCTCGATCACTTCTTTTTGTAACTTTTGTTTCGTTATATTTTTAAAATAATCTTCGTTACTCATTCTAAACCTTTCCATACGCACTCGTTTCGCGTCACGTTGCCAAATTGTGTAGTTACTTCGTGGTTGTTTGGCTTGCTAAAAATGGATGTTAACAATAATTTAATATCCATACAATTTGGGTTGAAAAGTATTAAAACATTTAGTCTATCAAAAAATCGAACAAATAAGTTAGATTTACTTACAAAAGCGTACGTGTAAGGTCCAGGTCCTCTGAATTCAACATTTCTCCGACAACCTATTTTAGGTGGTGGTACGGGTTTTTGTGGTTCTCCTCCGTAAAGCATTATGTTCTACAACTTGAGCGATAACGATATTATATATATATATATATATATACAATTTTATGAAATTTTTGCTATAAAACGAATTTACTGCTGAATAATTTTTATTTGAATGCTTACGGACGGCAATTTTTCCTTAAATGTTTTAACAACAGTTTCCGTAACAACGAAATTCATTATCGTATCTCGAAGCCAACCATAGGAATTTAATGAAGCACATTCATTAATGTTGTAGATTATACTTAATAATTTATTGGATCAACTATGTAAGGACGCTAATTTTTAGAGGTAGAGGTGGTATTAGAAACTAAAATATCTACACTTTCGAATTGCACACTTTAATTATATTACTTGTGGGAGGGGAGGGGGGTATTAAACTCAGTGTTTACTACACAATTTGTAATTAAACGTACAAATACACACATTTTTACAAAGTATAAATGTGACGCTAAATAAATACAGTATTTACCTCAGCAGCGTCATTCGACATTTTATTTTTACCTGTAAACATTCAGTGTACTAAGAACTTAGGATATTTTAATGAAATAAAAACAATAGTTCTTTATAGTTATTAATGGGTTCTGTTCGCGCCGCCGTTAATAATATTAATACGCACCCGGCCGACTGATTAAAGATTTTTGCACGGTCAACGGTCGGTCACACACGCACACACGCATATTACATAACACCATTAGATTTAAGTTCATGTTATCTGTGTTGTGAATATTGTATAAGATTATTTAAATTTGTGTCGTGTGTGAATTATAATTGAAAATTCCCCGTTCTCTGTCTTGTTCCGTCCACCGTACGTGGAATATCCGCTGTGTGCGATTTATATTTCTTCTTTTTACCCGTGCGCGAATCGCCGGTTTTCATTATTATTTTTTTATGAATTATTATTATTTTTTACACATTTACGTGTGCGCGAATCGCCACTAAATGTTGTGAGTTTTATTTACGTGTGCAAATCACCGTTATTATTTACCTTTTTTTTATATATTATATTTTTATTAGTGTGTGTGTGTGTGTGTGTGTGTGTGTGTGTGTGTGTGTGTGTGTGTGTGTGTGTTATTATTTAATTATTTTTTATTATATTATTATTATATTGGCTCAAATAGCTATACATAATTGAAAGTGTGCGCGAATCGCCACTTATATTATTTTTCATTATTATAAATTTTTGTGAGCGTGCGCGAATCGCCGTTTTATTACATATTTTTATTGTGTGTTTTATTTTCCATTATAAGTAGCTTTAGGTAGCAGCTGGCCAGCCGAGCTTCACAAATTGTGAGTTTTTATATATTTATTATTGTTAATCTTATTGTTGAGCCAATCAGGCTATTTATTATTATTTATAAATTTTTAAGTGTTGGACCAAAAGGGCCGTAATTTATATTAATTTAATTGTATCTTCGTGTTGCTGTGAATTATTATCTTTTTGTGTGTTATTTATTAATTATTATACAGCAACACAGTTACCATATTTACATTTTGCATTACCATTTTTTTATTAGTTTTAGTTACCTTTTTCCATAGTTTTAAGTACACACACACACACGAATACACACCATACACACTCCACCATCACCACGTAGCTCGTCAGATTTGCGCGGCGAACCCAACCACTCTGACTGAGCTACATCCACGTATACACACGTACACACGGTGTGGCCGACAAATTCGGTTATAGGTAGTGCTTGGTAGTGCGCACGTAAAAGTTGGTGTCCGGGTTGCGCGTAGCAATATTTTACGCATCCGATCCGGCCCGAACAGGTTCTTTATTTTATTCTTGATTATTCATATCCAGTGTTTCATCTAAACTTGTTTTAACCATACGCACACGCATAATTTCATTGGTGTTACCCGTCTACCCTTTTATTTGGGTTAAATCTTATGTAAAAGTCATTTCATATTGTTTGGCGCCAAAAAGATTACAGACAATTTATAACATGTCTATTTTATGAGACAGGAGAACGTAAGGTAGCATTATACATGTTATGTAAGTTATTCATTTCTATAGTATAAAAACAAATACAAATTGGTAATGGTCACATTTTTCGTACGTATCGAATTTATTCTATAGTTACATCAGGTACATCTATAGGTTCATCTCGAACCACGGCCGGAGTCACTCGCGAAGTCGCGACGGCTATGTACTTACTGCTACTGCACTACTATTATACGGTTTACGAGTAGTCCTTCGCACAAGCATGCAAGCACCGCCGATATCGTCACTAGCATCCCGACAGTAATTATTCAGTGTGATTGTCATTGCTTGCAAACCGTTTCAAGAAACCGTTTATTTTTTATAAAAATAAATATAATTGTTCAACTCATAAATCCTTCAATTCACTTGGAATCGAATTATTTAAGTATACAATAAAAGTGCTCGAATTTAAATTTTGTTTTATTTTTGTTATGAAAGTATTTCCAAGTTATATTTACAAAATACTAATTATTACATCTGAGTCATGAAATGTACTTTTTTTATAGACAGGGACTACATAAAGCTTTAGATTTGTGATTTTTATACTAAATTTATACTATATAAAGGTTTTACTCGCCTAAAATGTCATAACCTGTCCTCAGTAAGATTAGGTCTCCGAATGATTATGCCATATATAATTATATATAATATATATATATATATATATATATATATATATATATATAGATATAAATATATATATATATATATATATATATATATATATACTAGCTGAATTACTAGTTTTATTTATTATAGCTTTTGGCCGTCACAAATAATGACAATAATCAGTTTAATAACTAATTAATATATATGATATGTTTTTTAAACGATCTTATTTAAATTATATTTAAATAGATTAAACAATATTTAATCCTGCCAGATAACAACAATTAATACATTTTTATACTTAAACCTTGCAATTATGGGTATTATATAGCTAGTATTACATACCGTAATTTGAATAAAAAATTACTATGAAGTTATCAGGCGCAATCGAGTAAAATATACTACTAGTAATGTAAAAAATAATTTTTAGTTTATACACTTATACGTATAATTTGTGTCATGCCCGACTCCTAAAATATTTGGGAATGATCATTAATGAATTAATACGATTTAGGTATGCCATAGAATAAGTGCAAGGCTGCATACGAACTGAGTCCCAAAAAACCCTTTTCGAACGAATTAGTAGTCCCGGGTTATTTGTGAAGCATACTAATTGAGTCCCGCCACGTGTAAATTATAATACTAATTGAGTCCATCGTAATATACTAACTGAGTCCCGGCCAAATTATGAAAAAACAAACATTTTCCTTCCCAATTTAACAGACGTAGTACTGTCTGTAAAAAATACATACATTATGGTTAAAAACGTTTAGTTTTTTCTGTTAATTTTAAAATTTATTAAATTAATAATCATTCAAATAATATTGAATATTAGTCATTTTATACATTATATCATTATTTTATACTGGTAAAAACTGCTCCGGTAACTTTGTATACAATTCAAATTTTGATATTTCATTTGTTTCTAACATTCTAATTTTTTTTCACTTTATTATATTTTATTTATAATATATTATATAAATTATTATCGGGTTTAAGTTATAAAAAAGATAGCAAGTATAATATTCAAGTATTAAACTATATTACGTGTTATCGATTTGTAAATAACATTCATCTAGGTAGTATAACGCTTAATGTTAAAATCCAAAGTTAAATATAATATTTATACATTTTAAAATTTGAAAAAATGTACGGACTCAATTGGTATATTTTTTCTATACTAAGCGTGGACTAAATTGGTATATATTTCGTTTATACCCAGGACTCAATTAGTATACTTTTTTTTCGTTATACAGTTAGGGGACTCAATTCGTATGCACCGAAGTGCAATTATATTAGCGTAAATTTTTTTAGTAAATCAGAAAATGTAATGCTTATACAGTATGCAGCGTATCTTAATTAATTACCACTTTCAATCTGGCATTCTAACATTTTTTGAAATTTTATTTTTTATTCGTACGACTCAGCCTAAGCAAACTAAACCCCGGGCGACACTAGATGACGAAAACAAGCGTATTATATATTATCATAGAATTGAAAAAAAACCTAGTATTAATCGATCCACCGAGAAAAAAGTTCTGTCAATAAATCCATAATTGTGGTACAAAATGGGCATACGCGCCTGCTGAAAGGTTAATCATCGATATAATATATCGGTGTACAATTTACACTTACAATTTTATTTATTTCCGATTTCAAATAAAACGAATAAAAATTTCAATAATAATAAACCGACAACCATTAAAAATAATAAAACTAAAGCAAGTCCTCGAGTCACGCCAGCAAAGTAATAATTATTACCAAATAAAATAATCGCCAAGTGCACCTAAATTCACCAATTACAAATATATGAAGAAATAACAAAATAGCACGTCATTTAGACGATAGATCTTCCCAGTACCCATGGAGTATATAATGACTACGTTTGTCCATAGAGTATATAAAGACAACTAAGGAGGAACGTTATAGTATTAGTGCAACGGTATCGAGTTTAAATCTTATAATTACAATTTTTTTACTTATTCCGTAATAAAATATTTTTTTTATACAAACCTTGAGATTTGCTAATTTCGAATTAAGATTCGGTATGACTGGACTCGATGCGGCATAAAATACAGCCACAGATCAATTTATTTATTTTATTGATATTTATTTTAAATAATTAGTCTGTCACAGAGTATACAAAAACTACATCTGCCAATAAAGTATGATAATATCCTTGATTTGGCGATTACTTAAGTCATTTTCGATCACATACCTGACAATAAGATAGTTTTAATTCAAACATCGCAATCGTTAAATGTCTCTTATGATCTAAACATAATACATAAAACATACTTAAAAATAATAATACAAAAGTTCTTTATCAAAATCGTAATTTCGTTTTTAAACTGAATTAAAATTATGAAATATGTGATAATTTGTTTAATTAATGAACCAAAATTATACCATTTACTAGAAATTTGTGTTAAAATGTCTGCAGAAATTATGTAAATTACTAGTACTGTGTACTGATGACTGTACACTTAATTTTTAAGAAAAAATAATACAAAATCACATATCAATTCGTAAAACTCTATAAAGTAGACTGTTGAAAAGTACGATAAATTCAAATTCAAATGTTATGAATCGAAACTTTAAGCAATCCTCAATTAGTCAATTTTGAAGTTAGAGCAAGACTTTAAAGGACAAAGTTGCTTAAAAATATTTACATACGAGTATTTCAAATTTGAACTAAAAAATGGGAGGTGCAATTTAAAAAAAAAATGTTTTGTAGCGTATGCGCAGAATTAAAAAAAAAAAAATTTGATTTACCAAAAATAAATGTAATTTTATGTCCTTTATGCATTGAAAAAAAACCCATGAACAACCGGAGAAAACCCCGAACATGCGTTCGAAATATTTCGTGTTACCTTTATCGTTGAACACACTGTATTATAGTCTTCTGCTGTTTGAGAGAGCTCAAGCGATTAACATTAATTATCAATTTTCATAGTAAAATAACAAAATTTATTCATAGAATAAAATAACTTTTTCTATTCTATAATATATAAAATACTATCATAACATGAAATACGAGACATCAAAATCATGAATGACAAAAGACAAAGTGTGGTACTTTGGTAGTTAGACTATACAGGTGACAAAAAAAAATTAATGTAAAACAAATATATAAAACTGAATTTTTTAAAGTTATTTTACGAATTAAGTGGAATACAAGACTACATTTTTTTTATGTGGGCCCCATATTCTCGTGGGCCCGGGGGCCACGGCCCCCTTTGGTCCCCGCTTAATCCGGGCCTGTAGGTTCGGCTCTTCGTAATACATATGTACAGCTTTAAGGATAATGAAAATTATAAAAAAATCAACAGTGTGTGTTTTTTTTTCCAAAAAAAGAAATGTTTTTATTTTCAACTCTATATTTATACGAGTATATTACATATTATAATGAAACATGAAACTATGAAAGTGTAATTTCCGGACTGGTTAAATTTGCGGTGACATTTACGGCGGCAATGACGGCGACTGGGGTCTGAGATCGGCGTCTTCTTTGCACGGACTCGGGTGTAGACTAACCGCGGGTCCACGTCGTCCTACGCTGTACTCCGGCACCGGCCCCCGTCGACTCGGAGAGATCACTGGATCGACGAATCGACGACGGGCTCATATACGCACTCCGCGTCAAGCACCGCTTGATAGTCGTCCGAACGCCGCCGGATCGGATCGTATTCGACCGGCTTACTCTTTTTGGCGGCGTAACACACCAGCGTTACGAACAGCCCCAGCATCACGTAGCCGAAGATCACGAGATTTTGCACCGTCCTCACCAGCCTGGCGTGGTCCTCGGCGGCGATTAGGAGCGACGACGGCGAGTCTTCGACCGCGGCCGGCGCAGGCGTCGGGTGCTCGAACGCGACGCTCAAGGACATCGCGGTCGCCGACGATTGATCGAATGCGCGAAACATATTTTTTCCGTGTCGATTGTACGGACTGGTCGTGTTCGCTGTGTATATTATCAAGTCGTCGTATGTTATGAGACGTTTTCGTCGATATTCGCCTAGCTATAATGTTTTCAATAAACAACGTTGTGTACTCATATACGAGTAGCCATCATTATGAGTAGGTAAATAAAAGAACCTCGTTTATGACATATTTTATCGTTTTCGCGGCAGTTTCACTCAAATGTCGGGAAAACTTTCGAGAACAGAGATCTGTTTAAAATATCGACTGAAAATAATTTCTGATTTATAGAGAAACTGAACGTGACTTTTGGACGAATGATTAACGGACGATGCGACGTATGCGTGTTAATAAAATAACTACTAAAAAAAAACAAAAAAGTCACAGATAAAAAAAAAACTATTGTAAAATCGATTGATTTTTTGCTTCACTCAAAGTTTAAAAAATTAATCACTTTACAAATATGAATAATAATGATTAATGAGTATCAAATTAAAGATATGGGTTGAGAAATACAATATTGTAAAACGTCTATTAGTATAATTCATATTTCTTTTAAAAAAAGAAAATACATGTCTAACCTATGGTAGTGAATTATTTATATATAGTCATGTTATTAGTTTATTCACGAGAAATTGTTCTTATACTTAAGTTCATATACCAATACATGAGACTTGTCTATGGTGACCACCAATCACGAATACAATGCGTAAGACATATCTTAACGATACAGTTACTTTATAGGCGTGTGTCTGTATGCAATTTAATTAAATACAAGGCAATGTTGTATGGTAATATTTAAATTTAAATAGTCATAAGTATAGAATACAACGTCGATAAATAAATAATTTTAATATTTCTGTTGAAAAGTGTGGTAAATACTAAATACAATTCAAATTTTGATGGTATAAAAATGAGAAATGAATAATTAAGTCAATACATGATCATAATGTACGCTTATTTTAGGCCGACCATAATTTGTTCGTGATATTGCATAAGGATAAGTTGCATTTATATATGCAGTACATATGCATTTATAACCAATTATGCATTTATGGTTAAATATGCAAAATATAATTTCAGTAATAATATCTAATTAGTATGATTTGTAAAGATTATCAACGGAAATCCAAAAACATGAAAAGGAAAAAATATGCGAAAACATACAAATCCGGGCCCTAGCTATAATCTCTTTTCAAGAATTAAATATAGTATATACCATTACCATAAAACAATAATGTTTATTATGTTTTCATTCGCTTTCTGCTAAAAAGAGAATTTCATATAACACATTTGAATTCAATATGCAACACATATTTACTATACATTTTAATACGATAAATAAATTGATATGTTGCTGTATTCTGTATTTTGTGCTGCATCCAGCCTCAGTCATAGCGGATCACAAGGTTTGTATAAAAAATTATATAAATATTTTGTTTTATTAGTATTTATAATTATTTGAGTCAGTAAAGTTTAAACAGTATAAGTTAAATCTATAGCAAGACATAAAACAGATTATGATTTTATATTTTTATAAACAATTTTTAATCAACTGTCTTAAATCTCTTTTGTGAAATATTTATTGTATTAATATAACTTATTACCCTCAGTGAGAATTATTCTTGCAATTACAAAACCTGAAAGTGTATTGTCATCTTCCTCATATAATTAACAATCTTTTATAGGAAGGAGTTCATCTAAATTACTTATTATTTATAGTGTTTTCAAAACAAAAAAACAAATAAAATAGAAATCGGTTACAATTCCATTGAAGGGGCTAGAAACATTGTTCATTATAACCGACAACAACCAAAATATTTGAAAAAAAAAAAATTAAATCGCTGTGCGTAGTTTATTGTGATAAATGTAAAAATAACAAAGATGGCATCGCCGTGATAAGTTTTCTGTCGGTCAATTGGGACAAATGTATTTTAAACACCTCATGCATTTCGAACAGATTCACTTTAAACGTAACTTCGGACACTCACATTTAAACGCTGCATGTAATTCGGACGCTACCTGTTTTTAGTTTTACAGTCACATTTATGCAGTATTGAATATGTAAAAAAAATATAATCTAATCATTATTATTAGGTATTAACTTAATTTGTTTTGAATTACTATTGATATCACTTATTTATCTGAAATTTAAATATAACGATCAAATATCAAATTGAATATTTTAATTATAAAATAAAATTCAGCTGAAAATCGGTTTTAGTGCATCAAGTTTAGAATTTTTAATTTATATTTTTGAACGCCTTGTGGAATTCTCAAGAACCCGGTGTTTATGGCTATACACCACAGAAATGTTTGCCCTGCACGTAATTGGTCACTGTATATACACTACACCGGCTTGTACATAGCAATTGGCAGGGTAAATATAACGCGTGGATAACACTACTTAGAATAGCGATGGAAATGAAATAGGTACAAGGTCCTATCCGAAAATCGGGTGGTCTGCAGATCTAGAGTGGCTGGATGAAACTTCTGATACATTAATACTACCCAAAAAAGTGTTGACAAAAAAAAATAAACACCAATTTAAAACCAATAGGTCATTAATTTTTTTTTCTTAGCATGCGAAAATAATTCAAAAATTTCATATATCTCATTTGTTAAATCGAAAATTGCATTTTTATTAGTCCGTATACTACAAAATTTTGATTATTTTCATAAATTATCCAGTAGGTACCTACATTACATATTATGTGCCGTTAAAATGTAAGGGGCTTCCGAATTTTTTTTATCTTCAAAGATTTTTCAGTATCCCGCAGTATAATTATACAACTAAACTTATACTAGTTATACTTATAACTTATGATATGATGTAATTTGTTTGAATGCAGTAATAAATAAACAAATTCATTAGGAGTAACTATTTAATTTAATGTAAATACATGTTTGTTTATATTAGTCAAACTGCAGTGATCCTATCATTGAAGAAAATGAGGTAGCACAGAATCTTGTAATTTTTGAAGAAAAAAAACAAATTGATAATTCTGAGTTACAGACAGAATCTGATTCTAAATTTGATATTGGTCTTTATATCAATTGTTCAAAACCTCTAACCAATACAGAAAAAATTTCAATTTTACATAATTTATGGATACCTGATGTAAATTATAAATTTCTAGCTCAAGATAATGGTAAGTTTAAACGAACTTTTCAGTTGAAATGGCTTAACACATTTAATTGGTTGGCTTATTCAAAACTTATATAAGGGGCCTTTTGTATGTATTGTGTACTTTTCTTGCATCAAACAAATGTTGGTAAAGGTTCTCACGTAGAACTAGGCAAACTTGTAACCAAACCTCTTATTAAATTAAAAGATGCATTAGAATCTTTAAGAAATCATGCCAACTTAAATTTCCATAAAACTGCTATATTAAATGCCGATAATGTAATTAAAATTCATAACAAGGAACAGGATAATGTATATGTGCAATTAAATACTACGAAAAAGCAAGAAATTTTAAAAAATCGTTCATCTTTGAAACCTATTATTCAGACTATTCGATTGTGCGGAAGGCAACAAATTGCATTAAGAGGGCATAAGGACTCTGGACGAATTGAAATGAATGAACCTACTGAGAATGATGGAAATTTTCGTTGTCTCCTACGTCCTACGATTTAGAGCCAATAATGGTGATATAGGTTTAAAAGAGCATCTAGAAATTAGTGATTTTTTATGCTATGTATACAAGTCTTCAAATCTGAAATCTGAAATAGTTAAACAAATATCAAAATCCAGTTTTTTTTCTGTTCTTGCCGACGAGACAACTGATATTAGTCAAATCAAACAATTTTCAGTATGTATAAAATACCTAGATGAAGAATCAATGATAGTTCGGGAAAACTTTTTAGCATTTATTCCTGTTCAGGATGTAACAGGAGAAGGTTTAGCTAATACTTTACTAGAAACATTGAAAAATCTTGGTTTAAATTTAGAAAAAATGCGTGGTCAAGGCTATGATGGGGCGGCGACCATGTCGGGTGCTTTTAATGGTGTACAGGCAATTGTGAGAAAAAAATATCCTAAAGCGCTATACACTCATTGCATATCGCATTCTTTGAATCTTTGTTTGTCTGACGCTTCTAAGGCTCAAGATATTCCAAATGCTTTTGGAACTGTATCAGAATGTTGTGCATTTTTTCACCACTCCGCAAAAAGAACCCATATTTTAAAAGAAAAAGTTTTAGAAATTAATCCAAAAACTCAGGCACATAAACTTAAATCACTGTGTGATGAAACTAGATGGGTTTTGCGTCACGAGGCTATAATGATTTTTAAAGAATTTTTGCAGCCAATAGTTTCTGCTTTAGAGCAAATTGAAAATGATTCAAAAAATAACGAATCAATAAAACGAGCACATAGTCTTTTGAATAATATTTGCAATTTTGATTTCTTAGTAGCTATCTATGTTTCAAATAAATTATTGAGTTTTACTTACAATTTATCTGAGTATTTACAAACTAAGAATATAGATTTAGTAAACGCATTTGAAAGTGTATCCGAAGTCTCCAAGAAACTTCATGATATTAGAGAAAATTCAAATGTAGAGTTTCATGAAATTTATGAGGGAGTAAAAAGTATTTCAGTTTTATTAAATGTTGTTGAAACTATGCCACGTATTTGTGGTAGACAAAAAAATCGAAATAATGTGCCTTTTAAAGATGTTGAAGAATTTTACAGACGTACAATATTTATTCCATACTTAGATGATTTGCTTTGCTCACTAAAACAACGTTTTATATCTCATCAAGATACGATAAAGTCATTACAGTATGTATTGCCGTCTGTGGATGTTGATAACCCATTTTCGTGTTTAAAACCGGCTGTTCAATTTTATGAAGACGATTTACCAGGTTATCAAGATATTATTGAAGCTGAATTTAAATTATGGCAGTTTAAGTGGAAAACAGTTGGGTCAAAGTTCAGACCATTTAATGCAATTGAAACCTTAACCAACTGTGACAGCAATATGTTTCCAAACATGTATCAACTCCTAAAGTTAATATCAGTAGGTACTGCCTGTATCGACTGCTACTGCAGAAAGGAGTTTTTCTTCTTTGAGAAGACTAAAAACTTACCTTAGAAGTTCAACTTCAGAGTCAAGACTTGTCGGACTTGCACTACTATCCATTCATAGAGATATTGACATTTTAGATGATCAAATATTGGACAAATTTGCTAACAGCGGAAAGGCTCGTAGATTAAAACGGTCACTTTAATTTTTTGTAAATAAATATTGTTTAATTTTTTTTTATTCATCATATTATATTCATGTTTATTAAATACGAGTTTGTTTTATTATATAAAATGTTAGTATACTAAATTATGTTCTATTGAAAAGAAAATTGATAACTATTTGTATTGTTTTAAAAAAAATAAATAATACAGGTAAAATTATTTATTGTATATTACTATAAAATACAATATCCAAAGTATTTAAAGTATACAAGTGTATTATTAAATCAATATAGGTATATTAAGGGTTAAGACCCAATTCTAAAACAAAATTTCGGTATTTGTAGGTTCAAATTATGGAAGAACCTAGGTAAACCACCACTGAGCAAAAAAATCCTGGCTACGCCACTGCTTGGAACCAAAGATTTTTACCAGTTGAGTTTCGTAGTCCTCTATGTTCCGTTTCATTATATTCATACAAGGGCCAAGTAAACGTTCAAATGCGTCAACATCCAGAACTGCAATAAAAAAAAACAAAAATGAATAAAACAAAATGCTTCAGCGTTAATACTTAAAAACTTAATAAAACATGGCAATAATCCAAAATAATCTAGTTCTCTAATCAGTTTTTTTTTTTTTTTTTTTGCAAACATTGAGTTGGCACAATTATTTCACTCCAATGATGTGTAATATGTGTTGATTATTTTTTCAAACCTTATAACACGTTAACACCGAATTATTCTACAGAGATGCAACAAAATTACAACATTATGTATAAAATTGGCATTGTACCAAAATGCCCATAATGGATCATACTCTTGCAAGGCATGGATAGAAGATAAGTAGATTTCCTTAACTAAATTATGGTGTTAAAATGAGAAATATGATCATTAAATAATAAAAAAAATAGCCATTATATAGGATTATTGTACAGTTATTATCAATTGCACATGTAATTTTACCGCCGTATTGATGAAACATGGTACTAACACAATTAGGGTGAGACTAGCTCTAAAGACAGCAGAATTGTAACTGTAATTGATTGATTATGAGGATACAATTATATATTATGTATATTATATATATATATATATACCGTGTGTTCACCAATTTAGGGAACACTGAATTTCTCGACCGGATTATGTTGGAATAAATCACATTTTTTTTACAAGCAAGTGGTATATAAATGCATATTTTCAGATAAATTTCAAATGTTTAACCCCTTCGGTACGCGCATGCGCAATGCAACTTATTTTTTTTTTTAATAGCAACCGGTATTTATATATATCAATAACATTTTTGATAGCAAATTCGGATAGACTGAATTTTTTTAAAGTCATTTTGACCAATTAATCATGGCTCTAAAACCAAAATTGACTGAATGAGAGCTATTCAAATTTTAATAAATAATACATTTTTATAATTCATTATAAATAAAATAATATGTAAAATATATTTTTTTGCCTACAACTTTGACAATATTATATTTAAAATGTAAACATTTAAATAAAATAATTAAATTTAATATTTAAAAATTAACAAAAAGGATAATAATTACATATGACTGTAAAAATTGCAATTAATAAAGTGTCTATCATAAACAAAGAATCTTTGTGCGACACATGTGTATAAGAAAAACAAATTCAGAAAGAAAGAGTAGAAGCTTTTGAAGGAGAAAAAAAAGCTGCAGAAAAAATGATACAAGCTAGTGATAAGAAATTAGTTATAATTGAAGTTGGAAATTATGTTTTAGTCAAAGGTAGATCGTGGACCATTAGACACACAAAATATAATTTGTAAAGTTGTCGACAAAAAAAATATTTACCAAATTGGTAAAAGATTTGGAATGATAAATATGTGGATAACCAGAATGTTCTACAGACAATCGATGCAGAATTTCTTGACAAAGTACCAGATACAATGTTAACATTAAGCGAAATAGCGAAGAGATATTCTCAATTTGAAGGACAGGTTTATCAAAAATGTTTTTGCAAAACATCGTGCAAAACAAGTAGATGCACTTGTTGCAAAAACAATGTACAGTGTAGCTCAAGATGTCACGAAAAAACTACATGTAACAATAAGTAAATACTTTATATAATATTTAATACTGTAATGTAATATTTTACATATATATATATATATTTTTTTTTCTTTTTTTGTTAGTAATATAATATAATAAAACTAGTAATTCAATAGTCAAAAACTGTACAAGTAATTTAATATTAAAATAAAATAAAATAATATAATTTAAATTGTTATTATGATTGTAGTTCTTAAAAGGCCTAACTGCTGTTAGTCTGTATGCAATGAGCCTGAATAACAGCAGGCTGTTCGCAAAAATAATAAGTAGTTCGTAAACGGGCTACCCCATTGCAAAGAGCCTAGTCTTTTTGCAAAAAAACTAATTTCCCATATAGCCTACAACATATATATACATATATCCAATGGCTGAACATATTTGAACAAAAAATTGTTTAAATTATAAAACAAGAATTATTATTTTTTTTTTATAGTTATACATTTGTTATTTGACCAAATCATGCCTTAACAACTAAAAATGCATAAGCAACATTTAAACAAATGTTCAGAAACACAAAATATTTTAAAAATTAATACATTATTTACTATATAAAATACTTTTATAGTGAAAATGACTCATTTCAAATGAAATAGACACCTATTTTGAGTTATCTTTTAACCATAGATAAAGCTGATTTTTTTTCAAATTGTTTTACTTAATGTCATTTTGACCAAAAGTATTGCTTACGCCCAGTTTTCTATAAAGCAGTGGTTTTCAACCGGTGTGCCGCGAGCGCCCTTTGAGTATGCCGCGATAAATCTCTTATTAGTTTTATAATTTTGTATTTGCCTGCATTATTATCGATATTCGGTAAAGACCAAGGCTTTGCACCCGAATGGTTTTTTCGGGTTTTGGGTGTCGGGTTTTTGAATTTTAAATTGTGGTTTCAAATGAGTGTATAAAGGTGTGGGATAATTTGGGTTTTGAGTCCCCACAAATAAATTCGTGTTATTGACCCATTTTAGATTCTGAGTGAAGAGAAGGATCTTATGGTTTTACAATGATGTTTATTATTTTTTTTTTTTTTCTGTAAACACTTTTTCGTATAGAAATCCTTGTCCAAAAGTTTCGTCCAGTAACTTTTTAGATTTGAAATTGAACTGAGATGGTACTTTAGAGAGGTCATTTTTCCAAAATCTCCATAGTTTTTCCAGTAACCAAGAATAACGATCGAAAAACTGAGTAAAAACGGTAAAATCGGTAAAAATCCGCCGTAAACGAGATTTTCACTGTTCAGATTTTAGGTATTTAGTCATAAATCGAAAAGTATTGAAGCTAGAAACTTGAAAATTTTATCCAATATCTAATACATACTTTTTTTATATTGGACAACATTTTCAGAACAATTATAGCACTTTTGACTTAAATATAGAACTTTTAATTTACCAAATTGTTTGAAAGTTTTTATGTAATATAATTTTAAATATTTGACAAAAAGTTCTGAAAATTTAATATGACCTTACTCATATACCTACCTAATTATCCTAACAAAAGTTCAAAAATCGTAAGTCAGGATTTTTTTTTATACACACTTTAATAAATTATTATAACTCACCAAAAATTATACAAATAACCGTAAAATACATAAACAGTATTTAAATAATAATATATTATATTACACTGAAGCTTTGCTCAGAATCGTTTAATACTAAAGAAATGAGTCATCATTTCTTTAAAACTTAATACATTCATCACCAATATCTTGTCCGAGGACCGAAGGGACGAAGGACGAACTTGTACCACCAACATCTCACTTACCAGCTTTTTTTTTTGATTTTTATGAAATTTTCTACATTAATTACAATTTTAACTAATAATTATAACAAATTACCATGTATCACATTGTTAAAACATATTCAGATTATGTTTTAAAGTTGATGACTTTTAATTTTAAAAGCTAACAAATAAATATTATTACCATGGCAGTATAAAAAAATAAAAAAATCTACATCATCATAAAGAGTAATAAGAATTTTTAGAACAATGTCTTATTTAGTCAATATATAGAGATACATATTTTAAAATAATTATACTTTCAAGTATATCTTTTACATTTCATTTTCTTTTAAAGAAAGTCTGTGAGTAATATTTGGTTACATAATACTATAAATATAAAAAATTAGGTAGGTATATGAGTAAGGTCATATTAAACTTTCAGAACTTTTTGTCAAATATTTAAAATTATATTACATAAAAACTTTCAAACAATTTGGTAAATTAAAAGTTCTATATTTAAGTCAAAAGTGCTATAATTGTTCTGAAAATTTTGTCCAATATAAAAAATTATGTATTTGATATTGGATAAAATTTTCAAGTTTCTAGCTTCAATACTTTTCGATTTATGACTAAATACCTAAAATCTGAACGGTGAAAATCTCGTTTACGGCGGATTTTTACCGATTTTACCGTTTTTACTCAGTTTTTCGATGGTTATTCTTGATTACTGGAAAAACTATGGAGATTTTGGAAAAATGACCTCTCTAAAGTACCATCTCAGTTCAATTTCGAATCTAAAGAGTTGCTGGACGAAACTTTTGGACAAGGATTTCTATACGAAAGTGTTTACAGAAAAAAAAAAAATAAATAAAAAAATAAACATCATTGTAATAAGATCCTTCGCTTCACTCAGAATCTAATATCTATCAATATTTTTATACTAAAACATTATATTTTTAGAAAAAAATATTATTATTACATTTAATACAATACTGTTATTAAAGGTATATTCATAAAAATTCCAAAACTAAAAAAAGAACATTTTATTAAATAATGTAATTAATATCACTAGAAAAATATTTTGTTTTGTTTTGTTATTCAGCACAAAGATACTCCCTTCAACAATACAAAAAAAAAAAAAAAAAAAAAAAAAAAAAACAATAAAATCAGGCATATCACTTAACAAGTGTGAATATATACGAGAACTAAGACCAAATATTGGTCAAGTGTAAAACCAAAATTTTTTATGAATCTCTGGCCATGCGGGTTAAATAAATTTGTTTTAGATATAAGTGGACATGACAGATATTTCATAATTTAAAAAAATAAATAATATTTTAGACTTTTTATTTAATAATATTATTTTACTTTACTTAACTAATATAACCGATATTTTTTTCACAAAAATTTTTAATCACACTTAGTTAAGTAATTTATATTTAAATTTATGAAAATGCTATTTCTCAACTTCACAAGACACTAATTGTTTCAAATTTATATAAATCATGTTAAGAGTTTAGTTGAATTTTAATGTAAATTTTAAAATATAACATATTTTTATCTATTATTAAACAGTTATAAGGGCTTAGAAAACATAAATTTACTTTAATAATTATATGAAAATTAATTACAGAGTAAAACAAACTTATATTACAATACAGAAAATTTCCAATTAGTAGTTCAATTTTACAGAAACTAAAATATAGACTAAATAATAAAGTGCTAAAAAGCAAATTTTCCATATTTTGACTCTTTTGCATAATAAAGCTGATTCAACGGACCATAAGGAAAATATGAAATAATTCACCATAATAGTTCTACTTTAATTTTATAATGCAGAATCAACTTATTTTCAATATTCATAGGCAGTAAAACTTCTAGATCATCGTCATAATTATAAATTATAACATTGTACATACATGCTAGTTTGACTTTGCCTTCAGCAAACACTGATGCAGCACGACCTTTATGAGTGGCGAGTGCCAGTTCACCAAAGTAACCACACTTTTCTATTTGATTAACCTATAAAAATAAAAATAAAAAAAACAGGCAGTTGTGGGACTGCCGACAGAAGCTATGCTTCAACTCCCTACCTAACAGCTTAATAAAAAAAAGAACCTCTTACGTAAAAGTTTTTAATTGAAGTTCGTCAAAATAAAATGGAAACAATATGAAGAAAATATAAAGAATAAAAACAAACAAATAATGATTTTAAAATGTAAGGATAATAATATAAAATAATAAAAAATACAAAATACCGTTCATAATTAATTCTGTAAGCGTTAAGGGAATATATTATTATTACTATAGGTATTAGGTACTGCATCGAACAACTCGAACGTGTCTAATACTCTAATGAAAATACGAAATATTTTGTAGTCTAGTATTCTATATAGTACTCGATTGTAGTAGAACGATTGATAAGTATTAAGTAATAACTGTAACGAGCACTGCACGCGCGTAATTATCGGTTATCGATATAGTAATGTACCAAGTACCAACAACCTACAGCACATTAAACTATTCTATTTATAGAATTCTTCCAATTTAACCGTAACATAGCTTCAAAACAGATTTTATAAGTTGACGTATAAAGGAAATGATCCATATTGACGTAAATTCAGAAAACATTTAGGAAAAAAGTGCAAAAAATTATATTATGGTTTGAGGATTCGAACCCGGTACACGCGTATTCATACTACTGTACAGTTGACACCGCACCATCATTGCGGTAACGGAACGGAACGGAACGGAACGGAACGTTTTTGGACATCTTCGATTTTACACGGCGGGCCCCAGCGAAACCGCGAAAAAAGCATACCTTCAACAGAACCCGCGTAAAGAAGCATAGCTTCAAAAACAAAAATATTAAATGCATGGAATGTATAGCTTACATTTAATACAATTTAAACATATCTTGATTTGTTCACCAGTTTCACTGGTTAATAATACATTAACAATATCTTCCTCGACAAAATACATGCCATCTCCTGGATCACCTTGATTTATAATGCAATCATTATGTTGATAGTATTTAGGGACTAAAGCATCAGCCAAATTCATGCGCTCATATGACTGAAAATTTGAATAAAATACAATGATTATTTAACTACCTAACAGTAAAAAAAAATATTCAATAAATGTTTACGGCTTTACTTGTAGAGCTTTTAACATAGGAACAACTTCGATGAGTTCTTCATACATCTTGCGCTTCTTAAATGCACTTTTCAATACAATACGTCTAAATATCTGACGATCCATAGCCCATAAGAGACCATCTGATTTGGCTTTGATAGTTGCTGCACGAGGCATGTTATACAGTAGTGTAAGTTCTCCAAAACTAACATTATGTTCGTATCTGTGCACTAAGTGTTCATTACCATCTGCATCCGTGACATAAGCTTCAAATGTACCTCTAAAATTTGATTTTGTTTAAATTTATGAAAACTGTATTTTTTAATAAAAACTTTATATCAATGTCAAATTATAATATTTTCCTTACCTATCAATAAAATAAAAGTTATCAACATCTGATTTGGCTTTGATAGTTGCTGCACGAGGCATGTTACCCAGTACTGCAAGTTCTCCAAAACTACCTTTATGTTTGTATGTGTGCACTAAGTGTTCATTACCATCTGCATCCGTGACATAAGCTTCAAATGTACCTCTAAAATTTGATTTTGTTTAAATTTATGAAAAACTGTATTTTTTAATAAAAACTTTATATCAATGTCAAATTATAATATTTTCCTAACCTATCAATGACATAAAAGTTATCACCATCATCACCCTGTTTTATAATATCTTCTCCAGCACAAACTTCACGATCAAACATTGCGTCAATCACATTATTCATTTGTTCCTGAAAGAAAATAAACAATGTATTATACTTAAACTAAATTCATAGAATATGTTTTTAATAATTTACTCAAATATTTATGTACATTCAAAAACAAAGGCCAAAATTTAAAATTACTATTTAGTAAAAAAAATATTTAGTTATGATAAATTAATAAGTATAAACGTACAAATATATAAAATTTCAATTAAAGAGTATCACATGAGTATTTATACAATTAATAATTAATTTAATGTAAATAGATATATTAATTATTTGAATTTAAGTTAATGTCATGCTGTACACATGCTGTATTATAATAAGTAGTTTAAATAAAAACGAGTAAAAACATTTGAAATAAAATTAAATTCATACATTTTAACCTTCATATATCTATCAGGAATATTTAAGAAAATGTAATATATGTACATTTTACAGTTTACATGTAACATAGAAAAATGTTTATTTTTTAATTATATTATAGAATATACAAAAATCCAGTCATAATATATAATTGGAAGAAATTATATTTAAACATTTATAAATTGGAAGAAATATAAAACATATTCCATTAATATTTATACAAATATTTTTGGCAGAATCACTACAACAGACAAAAAGTAATCTGGTTAAAAAAATTAAGTAATTATAGAAACTTTAAAAAAAAAATGGTAAAAAAATGTAAACAATATATTTTAATTACTGAGAATAAAAATTATAACAATCATCAATATTTTAAATTAAGTTAATATCAGTACAAAAACATAAATGAAAAAATAAGACCATATTCCACTTAACTGTATCAAATAATTTTTTAAAATTATTATATATTAGAATATATTAGAAACTCATTATTTTAAAGTTGGAAATAATATTCAACTATAAATGATACAAGCATCAATAATAAATAATATTACATATAAACAAACATTTAAAAAATATTTACCAGAGAATAAAATATATAATATCATCATAAATGATAATATTTAATATAAAACAAAATTTAACATAATATTGTACATTAAACAATTTTGAATAAGAAAAACTTTATGTTATAAGTAATATAAAAACACTCAATAATCAAGTAAATTACCTAATTCTATTATTTTATTATTTTAAAAAAAGGGGCACATATAATAGGTAATACATTTTAATAATATTCTAATTTTTTTTTTCATTTCAAATTTACTAGGTAAATAAATAAAGTATTACACTTTGTAAAATTTGTATTTAATATTAATACAATTTTTTGAATGATGAATCATATAATTAAAGCATACGTAAAATAATTAATTATAAATAAATCATAAGAAATAATCTAAATTATAAATTGTAAAAGACATCCAGACATTTAGTTATTATATTTTGCAATATGAAATTAAGTATCAATATGTTATGCACAACTAGAAAACTGAATAACAGTGCATTGTGAAATTTTAAAACTAATATTTTAATCAAAATTAAAATGTTTATCAATGTTTTAATAATATTTGTAAAACTTAAAATATTAATTAATAAAGAAAATAAAACGAAATCATGGTATTTATAACGACCCGCGTGCCACACGCCTTATCACAAAACTGTTTATCATTTTACTACATACTTTATGTACTTTGTTATAGTATCATTTCCTTCTTTATAAATATAAAAAAATATTTTTAATCAGATTCTTTGTTATTAAATTTGTAGTTTGTACAATTAATTCAAATAACTGAAGTCTTTTTAAAAAGTCGATGGGGGGGAAGACCACCACTTATCACTGGAGTTTATTTTGTTGCCTCCCCAGAAATATATGCTCAAGACCGCCACTGAAATATAGAGTGTAAATAGAAGGTTATTAAATATTTATCTTAATTCTTAATAGTTTATATCAACTGTTGAAATAAATTTACGACTTATAGTAAGTTGTAATATTTTGATTTGATAGATTTTAATTAAAATTGTATCGTATTGAAATTAATTGCAAATTTTCAAATGTTTAATATTTTGTTATACATACGTCTATTACTAGGACTACAAAATTGTATAATGTTTGCATTTCGTTTCATTTACTTATTTATTCGTATGGCATAACTAATAAATTATAAACTGTACTTTGATACAATACATAATAGATATTTAAAAGGAAAACGATGAATAGAGAATTAGTAATAGCAATAACAATGGTAAATGGAGACTATTTAACAGTATTAATAATAATGATTAATAATAGAAATTATCATAGGTATTCATAATATAAATTGAGATCGAATTGAATTCATAAAACTCCAGATCCAGAACATTGCTCATAAAAAACGAATAATACATTTACATTTTGAGGTACAAATATTTTTACATTTACACTTTTCTTTCTTTCTTATATTTCTTCACCACTTCAAGCACCGATCACTACTTACAAGTTTCTTATGTTACAACATTTAAAAGTTGATAACTCATGTTCTCATTACTTTATTTTAAATTGTATAATTATTTAAAAACATATTTATTATGATACATATTATATTATATTAAAAGATAAACTGATATTAGATATATAATTGTTTTTTAGGTAAATAAAATAATTATGCATCAGATTTTCTAAACACTTAAAAACTTTTTAAAATTAATGAACATTTGAAAATACACATTAACCTTAGTAACCTATATTATTACCTATCAGAAATTATATTTATTTAATTCTGTAGTGCGTAGTTATAAGTACTTATTTACAATATGGGAAGTCAGTAAGTGGACACTGAAGATATATCTATAACCAATACACTATATAGGTACTTATGTATATATACAATAAAAATTGTGATTTTCTTACCTTTGATTTGTTTTCTGTCATGTTGAGAAATAAGTGAATATGTTATTTTATATAATAATAAAAGTAAAATGACTAAAATGTAATTTAATTATCACTAACAGCACCAAGAACAATGATTATGATAATCACATTAAAAATAATGACAATTCCCGATAACTCTATAAATGTATACTAATCTAGCAAAAAATTTCAATTGTAATATAATAACTATTGTAAAAGCATATGTATATGAGTAACTGACAAAGTGCTTTTATGGGAAGGCTACTTTAATCTGTCCTTATCAAGCCATAAATTATTGTATTATATCATGAACAATGAGTAAGACTACTGTGTTACTAAAATACCTACAATATTATAAATATCAATATTATCAAAGGATAGAGGTAGGTACTGTATAGCCTATTATATAGGTATGATTAATACGTGATTGACGTATTGTTTTGAAAAAATTGTATTTTTTTTCTATACTGTAGGCATAATAATGATATCAGTGTCAACATAAAAAAATGATGACTCATTTCTTTAGTATAAAACGATTCTGAGCAAAGCTTCAGTGTTATATAATATATTATTATTTAAATACTGTTTACGTATTTTACGGTTATTTGTATAATTTTTGGTGAGTTATAATAATTTATTAAAGTGTGTATAAAAAAAAATCCTGACTCACGATTTTTGAATTTTTGTTAGGATAATTAGGTAGGTATATGAGTAAGGTCATATTAAATTTTCAGAACTTTTTGTCAAATATTTAAAATTATATTACATAAAAACTTTCAAACAATTTGGTAAACTAAAAGTTCTATATTTAAGACAAAAGTGCTATAATTGTTCTGAAAATGTTGTCCAATATAAAAAAGTATGTATTTGATATTGGATAAAATTTTCAAGTTTATAGCTTCAAAACTTTTCGATTTATGACTAAATACCTAAAATTTGAACAGTGAAAATCTCGTTTACGGCGGATTTTTACCGATTTTACCGTTTTTACTCAGTTTTTCGATCGTTATTCTTGATTACTGGAAAAACTATGGAGATTTTGGAAAAATGACCTCTCTAAAGTACCATCTCAGTTCAATTTCGAATCTAAAAAGTTACTGGACGAAACTTTGGGACAAGGATTTCTATACGAAAAAGTGTTTACAGAAAAAAAAAAATAAATAAAATAAACATCATTGTAAAACCATAAGATCCTTCGCTTCACTCAGAATCTAAAAATCATCAAAACAAAAATAATACGTGTATGTAAATAATATTACAATACTATTTAATAAGCAGGAACCTTTTAATTAAGTATTAAACATATTTATGGAATTATATTATGCTAAAAATGTGAAATCAATTTTACTTTTTTTTGTTGGGGGAGGGAGCATCAAATATTGTTGCCTTAGGTGGTTAGGACGGCACTGGATATCTATATTTTATTTATAAGAAGTAACTTAAAAATATAAAATGACTCGTTGACCACGTAGAATTGTTTCGTGTTTGTTTTTATTTAATAGATGTCCAGATGTCGCTTTCGAAACGATCGTTCGGGATAAAACGCTGAAATGAAGTGATGAACAAAAGGTATCCACAACTTACTCATATCGTTTCAATATCTCTTCGCCCGTGACGAAGATGGGTTTATTTCTCATATGGCGTCATCGAAACAATACGCGGGCAATGATGGAAAATACACGTTCCTCCAATATCCGTGCACTTTAGGACTGACGAAAGTCATCAGAGAATCACTGGCACACGGCGTAAATCCAAACGAAAGGGTTAAGAATTATTACGATAATTTATGTCATAACAAGACGTATCCGATTTTTATTGCCGCGGCTTATGGTTACGCCACGGAAATACTGCGACTATTTTTAGATAGCGGGAATCCGAATATAATGTTTGATTTCATTTCATTTTCGAATCGAATTTGATTGAATTTGATGTCAAATGACCGAAGAAAACGTAAAAAAAATCGGCGAAAAGTGTTCGTACTATATACTAACGCGCTGCATCTCGTGATTGAGAATTCGATTAAGACGTTGTCGAAACACAATTCGAGTTTGTGCGATTACGACAAGTCGTTCGAAACGTTGATACCGATTTGTTCTTTGCTCGACGTTGACTACGCCGATTCCAGAGGGTACACTTGCCTACACAGTGCCGCGTACGTAGAAAATGAAAGTTGCACACACCAACTGTTGGACCACGGCGCTAGCCTAGGGAAAGAAACCTATTCGGGACGTCGCCGCTTGAAGATGTCGGCGTTAATACGTTGAAATCGTACCAAAACAACTGTATTCGTTCCGGCGGTACGTGCATGGCAGACGATTATGAGATCGAATTCTCGTACGAGTTCCAATGCCCGTCTAGGTCTCACGGAAACAAACGTGTGGGTCGAGAATTCGAAGCGGAAAACTCGAAAGGCATTACGAAAAATATCCCGGAAACTTATCAATTGTTTTACATAAGCGAATTTACAAAATGCAACTCCCAACACCCCGTATTAACTACCGTCATAAACTCAAAATGGTCTAAAGTAAAAAAGCTCTACTTATTCGACCTAGTGTTTTATATGAATTTTTTGTCACTACTGACTGCTTACATCTTGTTATTCACTATGCTCGAGAATTCAAACAGAATATAATTAGATTTCAGTTGGATTATGGTAGTTGTATGTCTAATGATTTTCACTGTTCGTGAATTATTTCAATTTACTCTGTCTCCGATAAAATATTCATCGGCCTTGGAAAATTGACTAGAAATAAGTATAATTTGTATAATTCTCAGTTTGCTCTGTGAACACTTATTTGAGAAGGAACCCGCATCAAAAGGTTTAAGAGAACAATTTTCGGCCGTCGCCATAATAGTGTCTTGGGGTGAATTCATATTCATCTTGGGTAAACATCCAAAGTTTGCCGTTCGGTTGACGATGTTTAAAATAGTTCCCAAAATTTTTTTTCTCGTATTGAGCTTTTACGTGCTTTTTACAAACAGTAGCGACAAAAATGATAATATGTTTGAGAATGTGTTTTTATCGTTATTTAAAACGATTTATTTAAAACGGAGAATTCGATTCGTCGAGCTTACCATTTTCAACGTATAAAATCATCAGTCGGTTAATATTTGTTTTATTTGTATTCATGATTCCAATCGTTTTAGTTTATCTTTTAAACGGACTTGCTGTGAGTGACATCCAGAGAATGCAGAAAGACGCAGAAATTATTGTCAGCGTGAGCCGGTTGCGTTTCATACATTCGTTTGAAACAATCTCAACAAACGAATATTATGTTTTCAGAAATTTTATTGCATTGTTATGCCCCCGATAACTTGGTATAAATGTTATTTTGTTTCTCGATCCAGCAAAATGTCAAAAATTAAAAAATTATTCAAATCGAAGAAAATATGATTTAAGAAGGAAACACAAAAGATATTGTGAAGTGAATTTGTCTTTGAAAAATAAAAATGTTGTTAATACTGAAATTGTTAATGATGCTAAGACAAGAGTGAAACCGATGCCGGAGAAACCCTCCAAAAGTTATGAAAAAATATCGACTGAAGAAATTAAAGAACTTAAACAAATATTCAATTCGATAAAACGAAAAAAACATTCAAAGATTTGTGAATATTTGCAATTTAGTGCAATGTAATCTTACGTGATATACCATATACACCTACGATAATATTTATTTGTTTAATGGTCTATACTCAGTATATTTATATAACATAATCGTATTTTTTTAAGAATGTGAAAATCGCATTGAATTTAAGAACTGTAAACGTAGAAATACTTTTTTAGATTTAATCAAAATTTGCAATAAAACAATTACTTTTCTAAACTGAGCATATTCTTTGCCAAAATTAGCAAAAAAAAAAAAGCCATATTTGTTATAAAAGCTACAACCCTCCTCGAAAGATTTGTTTTTATACTTACCAATGTGCATTACTATTTCGTAACATTTTTTTGTCTCGTGTATTGAGACATTGAGTATGTCTCTGGGCCATTGCCTTTTTAATTTTCAGGGTATTTGCGTAGCACAGGATAATTTTTTAATTAGTGGATTGGTATGAGAGGGTAGATTGGAAAATAATTTTGTGTAAAGGGTTTTGGCACAATTGTTTAGGGTTGGTAATTTTAGACCTTTGTAGAGATTTTCGCTAATAACTTTATTTCAATAGAAATGAAGACTCAACTTCAAAATAATCGTTTGTCCGAAGAAATCGTCTCGTCGTTACTATAGGCATCAAACGCGCCAAAACACCGTTATGTTTTCTAAGGGCTAAACGGTCGCAAACGGCGCGGACTTTCGACACCGTCGTTAATCTCGGTGGCTTTTCTGTCGCGCGTTTTCCAGTGCGTTTCGTTGGCCGTCGACTCGGCGCGGCGCCGCGAAAACCGTTGCCCGGCAATGGCAACAACGTGCACGTAACGCCGCGACACGACCGCGTAGCATTCGACAGTACGCGCATTATTCAATCGGTCACGTCGTCGTTCGGAACGCGTCTTCGTCGCAGCGTCGTCTGTAAACGTCCACGATCCAGCGTCATACGGTACGCATGAATCAGTTTTCGCGTGCTCTTCGCGGCGTTCGGTCGACGACGACTATCCGGCGCGTCTAGAAAACTCCGCGATCAACCGGCTCGTGTGACATCCGTTTTTACGTTCTGCCCACAGTTATCCGTTCGACGACGACCTTTATTTCAATCGCACGCGCCATGACGCCGTCCGCTACGGTTCGGGCACTCGGGGCGCTCGTCGCCGTGTGCGCGTTTGTCGTCGGCCCGACGGCGTCGGTCGAGGGACGACCGGCAAAGTGTATCGGCTGCGGGCGTCCGGTATACTGGCCGGTACAGGCCCCAGCCACTGCAGCCGCCGCGGTCACTCCGTGTTTCACACGGCCGCCGCCACAGCCATGCCAGACGGCCTTTGTGGCCACGTCGTCGTCGTGGTCGTCGACACCGCCGCCGCCACAGCTGTGGACCGGAAGCAACGCGACGACCGCCGGGCGCGCGGACCTGGTGGTGGACCGGCCGACGGGGCGGCCGAGGTCGCAGGAGGCCGGGAACCCCGGGAAGAGGCCGGGGCGCCGCGCACAGTGGTCTGTATTGTAAATTAGCTTGCCAAAACCTATTTTTAAAAGTACGATTATTGTATTATTTGATATCAAATTATTAAAACTGATTACCTAATTGAACAATATTTCATATAATGCGAAACTTTTATATCTTATCAAGCCAATAAAATTACGATTAGGGAACAGAAATGTCGATCAACGAGGCCATACCACGCAATATACTGTCTTTCACGTTTAGCGATCTGTGCGGTTAGGTGTAACTTAAGTTATAATTTTTCTTTTTGAAACCTAAAGTTCTTAATTTAAATCCCTGTTTTTCTAAAAACGGAACAAGGTTATGGGGGTAGTTGAGAAATGCAATGGATGAAATAATTCGCGTAGAGCATTATTGTTTCAAAAAAATTATTTATGTTGAAAAAATCGATTATTTTTTTCAAACGGGGGTGTCTATAACATTGTGGATTGATGCAAAGCTGTAGTATACGAACTGTACCGAATCTCCGGGTATTCTATATTTACACTAGTGATTTCGTCACGTTTCGAATTCATCGAATCGGACAAATAATTGAATAATTTTCGTTTTTTTTTTCGGGCTGATTTAAAAACTGATAAGAAATTTGGATTCAGCATGTTAAAAACTAATAGAATTGATATTTTACATAATTTTTTTAACTCATATTAAGAAGGTATTAATGTAAGCTAATTTACAATACAGACCACTGTGCGGCGCCCCGGCCTCCTGCGACCTCGGCCGCCCCGTCGGCCGGTCCACCACCAGGTCCGCGCGCCCGGCGGTCGTCGCGTTGCTCCCGGCCCACAGCTGTGGCGGCGGCGGTGTCGACGACGACGACGACGTGGCCACAAAGGCCGTCTGGCATGGCTGTGGCGGCGGCCGTGTGAAACACGGAGTGACCGCGGCGGCTGCAGTGGCTGGGGCCTGTACCGGCCAGTATACCGGACGCCCGCAGCCGATACACTTTGCCGGTCGTCCCTCGACCGACGCCGTAGGGCCGACGACAAACGCGCACACGGCGACGAGCGCCCCGAGTGCCCGAACCGTAGCGGACGGCGTCATGGCGCGTGCGATTGAAATAAAGGTCGTCGTCGAACGGATAACTGTGGGCAGAACGTAAAAACGGATGTCACACGAGTCGGTTGATCGCGGAGTAAATTGACCATATATTTCGAGGTAAACATAGAATTTGAAATTATCGTGTTGGTGAAACTTAATATCATTAATTAAGTAAATAAAACATTTCGATAATGAAACTTCAAAAAAATTCAACATGAATTCGCATGATTTAAATATATGTTATAAATTTAAAAATTTAATACGAAACGTTCTATAAACGGTAGTGTACAATTCATGAATATCAAACCGAGTAATTTATACTCTTATAATCAAAAATATGCTGTTCAAACCCTTAAATGCCAAATTATGCATGACTGTACACTAAATACTATAGGAATATTTGAACACAAACATTGTGAAATGTATTTTGTATTTAAAAAGCATACGATTAAGTTGACCAGAATAAATATGCAAATGCATGAGAGTCAATGCTCTAATAATTGTAATGTGTAATATGCGTTTGTCAGTTCGTAGTATGTCTGAAACTTAACGTAGAAAAGTTAGTTTTAATTACTATAGGTATAACAATTATCAAATAAAACTTCATGTATCTAAAATATTTATAGTATACCAAAATACTTATTTTATTTATACAATACATTGTATATTATATGCAGTGAAATTAAAAACGGGTTTCATAATCAACCGACTAGTACCTGAATTGACTAAAACAATATTTAAACAAATAAATTTCTAATGAACAATTGATGATTTCAATCATGATTACTTGTTCTCTGCAAGAGTTCTTAATTTCAATCCCTGTTTTTCTAAAAACGGAACAAGGTTATGGGGGTATTTGAGAAATGCAATGGATGAAATAATTCGCGTAGAGCATTATTGTTTCAAAAAAATTATTTATGTTGAAAAAATCGATTATTTCTTCAAACGGGGGTGTCTATAACATTGTGGATTGATGCAAAGCTGTAGTATACGAACTGTACCGAATCTCCGTCTATTCTATATATTTAACACTCGTGATTTCGTCACGCGTCGAATTCATCGAATCGGACAAATAATTGAATACGTTTCGTTTTTTTTTTCAGATCGTCGTCGGCCATCAAGTCAATGACCACCCTGACGCACGTGCTCCGTGGCTTTTGCCGTCGTCCGCACGGCCTTTTTTGCCACAGTCGTCTCCGGAGTCAGCACGGCCTCCTCTGCCCCCACGACCGTCGTCTCCGGCCACGCAGCATCCTCTGCCGTCGCCGTCATTCACGCAGGTGACGAGCTTCTCGGTGTCCCGGGAGGCGGACGACCGGGCACGCACCAGGTGGTTGCTGTGCATGGTAGCGAGCCAGACTCTGTTCGTCGTCGGGGTCGCCGCCGACGCCGTCACTTGGAACCGCCGCAAAAACATTCGGTCGCGCAAGTCGCAGCAGTCCGCACTGTTGGTGGCACAGCAGACGCCGTTGGCGGTGTTTACGGTTTCGGAAAACGTGCCGCCGTCATACGTCGATGATCGAACGTCAATCCCTTACGATCGCCTCTATATCGACTAATTCTCCACCTTTTGTGAAATAATTCTAATTTAATTTTTTGTGTAATAAGTGAAACTCCCAAACGTTTATGATGACAAAATTAGTTTTTACGTTTTCACAACAAAAAAGTGAGTTTTAATATTTATATTATGAAAGTTATGCTTTTCATCAAACATTAAACGTGAAAAATGATTTTGTAATCATATACAATTGATTTTGATGAAAACTTTCATAATATGAATATTAAATCTCACTTTTTTTTTCTTTTTTTTTTTTTGAGAACAAAATAATTATACTACTCCAGTGTATTTGTTATTATTGTAATAAACTATATTATTTATTGTATAATATCAATAGTTATTGTTTTGTAATTTTATTAATGGTCTAACTACAATGTATATACAATAACCACGTGTGCGTGTAGTTAATTTAATGGATATGTATTATTTTACCATCTACTCTTCGTATGTGTATATTATTAAGTTATTGAGTTATTATTGAGTATCTAACTAAATTGTATAATAAACCATTTTTTTATTGTTTCTGCATTGTGCTCGACACGTAATTTACATATTATTATTAGGTATACTGTTACACGTAAGTATAATACGAAAAAATTGTAAATTTGGTGAGGTATGGACCCTATACGGACCCTCTGGATACGTGCTTGTATTATGCTGAAATGTATATTTTGAATAAAAATGGAAAAATGCCAAACTTCGGTCGAGACTCGATAACTCGGATTTTTTTGCTCATACCTTGAAAATTCTTAGCCGTTCCATGAAATTTATTTCACGACAAGTCAAAAGTAAAACTAACTGTACAAATATAACTCTCAAGTCAATTATGACCGGTATACCTTAAATTGTATATGACGAGAATGCAATTATAATAAATACATGGGAATTTTTTAAGAAATATAATCGCATGTTAAACGAGTATTGACGTCGTGTACCGTGTACGATAATTAAATAATCAAAAGTTGCTATATATAATGTATTTGACATCGCTCAACAATGTACGGACATTCAATGAAAAAACTACGGACAGAGGCAATGTTCAGTTATTTAGGAAAAATCGAGGACTTGGTATCAAAATAACATAAACGTCAAAATTTCAATTCAATTTTTTTAATAATTAATTAGTTTTTTTTTTTTATTGATAGCTTTAAGTTACATCTGACAAAAGACTGACCTGGGGTCCTCATATCAAGTCAAAAAGAAAAATTCTCAATAGTCGACTCCACCTACTTCGCCCAAATCTGAAATCAAAATTACCCTTCCACACAAAAATAATCATCTACAAATCCTTATAACGGCCTATCTGGACTCATGCTATCCAAATCTGGGGATGCGCTAAACCATCTCAATTACGTACCCTCCAATCCTTCCAATGTATCACTCCCGAATTATCTCTTCCTATTTGATCTAACGTATCAAATTCCACACTCCAAAATGACTTTCAAATAGAAACAGTAAACCAATAAGCCACAAAACATTATACAATGTCACTCTAACCCTTTAATCGCTGGACTTGCTCCCAACTCACTTCCTAGTAACCCCCCACGCCATCTTAAGAGAAATTGGTGTCGTGATTTATTAAATAATTGATGGTTCATACCATTTAATTTAATTTAATTCATATTAAGTCAAAAATTAATAAATAATTAAAATAACGTTGGGTTCTATCACTGGATGGCCTCCCTCCTCATGTGTTCATGTTGTAAAAAAAAAAAAAAACTGTATGTATGTGTTCAAATTTGCTTATTATGCCTTATTGTTGCATAGATTGTAAATATTCTAATAAAATTTAAAAAAATTATAAAAAAAAAAAAGGTACAACTAATAACAGCTCAACAATTATACAAAAGTAGATTATAATTTAATTAGATAATAATAATTAATATTATAATTTTAAGCGTACGATTATAATCAACAAATTTATTTGTATCTTAAAAAAAAAAATCGCATCTCGTGGTTTTAAAAATACCAAAGTTGAATTTATTTTTATCTCCATTGAAATTCGAGTTATCGACATATGATCATTGTAGTACTGTGACCGTGAATTGAATATCTTTCATAATTATTCATTGTGATGAAAACTTTCGTGTACATCGTGTCATAGGCGAACCCGTTGAAAACGAAACGAATCGTACGTCGTCAAGTGATGACACTGCGTCGGATCGTGACGACACGGCAATTTACAATCCTTAGGTCAACGTGTTGAAAAAAAATACGTAAATAATAACACGTAATTCCCGGCTTTTGTCCGAAGGCCGAGGCCTTCAGAATCATGCAGCTACCATCCGTCTTTAGGCAACTCGGTGCCTCTCACGGATGGTGCCGGCCAACGCGGCTAGGCCGCGTAGTAAAATTGGATCACACATTTAGATATATTAACCTTGTAAAAACCGCAAACCAAAAATACTATAAATCAGTAGTTTAAGCTCTAATATTTTTGGTGAGCATATTATATTTAACAATATTGTATTGAAGTGATTAAAATAAACTTTGCAATTTAAATATTTTATACATTGTATAAATTGGTGTTATGGTCATATTATGATTAAAGAGCTAAGTTGATTAGACGAATTACTCGAGAAATATATTTTCCGGTTTAAGTATATAGTATTGGTTAAATATGCCTATTGTGTTGGCTTTTCTCAAAATTGTATTATTCAAGTTCAAAGTTTTGTGAAAAAATGGCCAGACAATGTGTCAATATTTAGGCAGTTTAAGAATTCTGTTGGTAGCGTTTTCTGATTATTATTGAAAAAATATAATGCTAAATCCATTTTATAAGTAGGTAGAGCTTGTGTTTGTATGTGCAGTAAAGTTTGAATAATAATCTTATTTACTGTCTAAAAGTACCAAATTAATATTTAATATGATTTTCGTTTATTGTTAGTAAATTATTAATCGTGAAACTTAATTGACACGGAAATATATTAAAATATTATGTTATCACCAAAAAGTATATTTTGATAAAAAATAAAGGAAGTTTTGTTTTTAGAAATATTTCGAGTAAAAATGTGCATGAATAAAATTAAAATACTAGTTAGTATGTGTAAACTATGTTTGATAAATAATAAGTAAATCCATGATAAAATATATGTTTCTTAGTTATTATCCCTTAAAAGTGTATTTAGACTTTAGAGAAACTATTATGTATGATCTAGAGCAGTGGTGATGGCCAAACTCTTTTATCTAGGGCCATAAAAAAAAAACTTTTTTAGACCGCGGGCTATTAAGTGAAATTTCATTTTTAAGTCATCAGAATTTTAGGTGTATAGCTATGTAATTGCACATTCAATGACGTTTTTATTGTACTTACTAATTTTAATGGCTTTATTTAATACTTTACTTAATAATTAATAATTATTGCGACGAATGAAAAAAATCACAACGGTTTACACTTTCAAAAAATATTTTAAAACGTATTAATTTTTTAATGCGAATTATGAGCTTGTTTCTGTTGACAGAGGGCATTAAAAATAGGTTATAATTTTGTAGAATTTACACGGAGGATGGCATGGAGATGTTCATTTGTAATAATGTGAGATCGAGTTTTACTTTTATTGATTTTCATTGTTGAGAATACTTGCTCACAAATATACGCTGAACAGTCATCGTGCTCGTACAAAAATAAGATACGATAATGATATTTATGTTATTAAATGACATTGTAACAACAAAAACGGTGCGCTATAGCGATATGGAATTAAATATTATGAAAAATGTATAATGTATACTGTATTTTTTAATTTATCGATTTTTTTTTAGCGTAAGTAGGTTTAAAATATTATAGATACGCAAATAAGTTTTGTAATGTAGAATATTTTCGCGGGCCAGATTTGGCCCGCGTGCCGTAGTTTGCCCGCCACCGATCTAGAGAAATACGGGAAATTCTCGTTTCCGCGGAACACGGCCTCGAGGGGAAAATCGGGGGCGCGTTGAACAGAGATAACTTATATCACTCAGTGACATCAGTCACCGATGCCGCCGATCAGAGAAATCGGTATTCGATTTTTGTAAACATATAAATAATATACCATCAAACTTACTGAGCACCCTTTATTTAGTCAGTGAGATTTGTCTGGCTGCGGCTTCCGAAGAATTACATCACGTAATACGATATAATATACGTAAATTGCTTTAAAAATAATAAAAATACTTAAAAAAAAAAACAAGCTTGTTTTTATTTTACAACCGTAATTTTATTAAAAACAAAAACAGGACAAAAATTGTCAAAAAAACATTCTCGTAATTGGTTCATCACGGACGTTTGCCCGAATGACTGGGCGGATGCGTCCGTGCTCGGGGGACGGGGCGAATGGCTTCGGTACCGGCCCGTCGACCTGGAGGGATGTTCTCCTCGAGTCGACGGACCGCGCTGTCGAAGCTCGAAGCCACCACGATTCACCACGGTCCCTCGCCGGACGACGTCGTCCGTTCGCGTCCGGCGAGCCCCGGGGATCGGCCGTGGTCCGCGAACGCTGCGAGTCGGGGGGGAGGCTTTGGTGCCGGCCCGTCGACCAGACGACGAGAAGATACACCGCCCTCGAGTCGACGGACCGCAAACGTCAAAGCCAGTGGCGGATTTAAGGAAAAAAGCCCAGGCGGCATATGATATAAAGGGCCCAATAATTTGAATTGTCGACTTGTCGTGAATACTTACTCGTGGAGAACTCCCCCCCACCATCCCTTTTAAAACACTATTAAACTAGATAGGTAATAAAACAATATAAAAAAAAATAAATACATTTCTTTAAATCGTCCAAACTTGATATAATTTCTAAAAATCCTTATAAAAATGTAAGCTCTGACAATTAAAACTATTATTAAATTAAAACAAAAAAAATTAATATTGTTATAGACATATTATCTTATACGAGGTATAATAGTAAATAGTATAAAATCTCTTGTTTATTACTTATGTAATCCAGTAATTGTAAATTGTCTTCTGGCTTTTTGTTCAGCAAATATTTCAATAGTCGAGTCTAAATTAACTTTATTTGCCACTGTTCTTTCGATAAAAAGTATACTGTATTCATTTAAGGTTTTTTCAGTTAGAGTGGCACGACGATGTTCTTTGATTCTTTTTAAAGAACTCATTACTCGTTCTGCACTCGCCGTACTAACAGGGAGTGTAAGAAATAATCTTAAAAGACTGCTACATTCTGGAAAACTGTCTGTTAAATTTTTATCAACGATAAACTCCAAGTAATTCAGTGGACTATTGTTAGAAAAATCTTTGTTTTGAGAAAAATACAAATCAATAAAACTAATAAGCTCATATTTCAGATCAGTTGTAAAGAAATCAGCGTATTTTTCAATCAAAATACTGACACTAATGTCTAAATCGTCTTCTTTCAATTTTTGTAAATTTTCAGGCATCAAAAACCCAAAAACATTGTTGATCTCTTTGAAACCTGTAGCACGTTCATGTAATTCACTGCACATTGTGTCAAGAACTTCATAATAATTGATTCTATGTTTATCAGACGTTTCCAATGAAGAGTCAGCAGCTTTTTCACCAGCCATTTTTTTAATTCGTCGATTTCTTACCATTGGAAAATCGGCATGATCCCAACCCATTTTTTCCCAGTTTGTTTTAGCTTTTGTCATGAAATTATTATAAGATTCTTCATTTCTAAGATTTTTTAACTTTGTTAATGCTGTTGAAATACAATTTTGAGCCATTATCAAATCAATTTCTTTTTTTTGAAGTTGTAGTTGAGCGGAATTGATTATGTCAAGCACTGAATGCCACCATAACAAATTAAAAAAAAATAACCAATTAATTGATGATAGTAATGTATTGGCAGCCATAATATCATCTCCAGATGCTGCAACTCTTGATATCTCGTTTTCCAGGCAGTTTACAATGAATTCGAAATTTTGAATTAAGGCTTCCACAGCTTTTAAACGTGCCGCCCAACGAGTGTTACTCAAACTTTTTATATGGAGTTCCCTTGGCTTATCATTTTGAGCGTCGAGTGCATCGTTTTCTATTTGTTTATTGAACATCTCTTTCTTTAGTTCTTTGAGAAGCTGAATGCCAAAACTGTTCGGATTACTCGAAGAGCGATTACTTACATCTAGAAGTGCCTCCCATCGCCTATGAGAATGTGCGAAATAATTAAAAACTGTTTGAATGATCGTAAAAAACACTTTAATTGAAGGACTTGTATTTTCTTCTGCCGCGTGTACTAAAACTAAATTTAATTGATGTGCAGCACAGTGAATATAAGGAACGAATGCTTCATTACCAACGAATTCTTTTATTTTTGCTTGCAAACCACCTTGTTTTCCTGCCATAACAGCTGCTCCGTCATATCCCTGACCACACAAATGTTTCTTTTCTAGTCCATACTTTTCAAATAACAGGGTAACTATCTCAGAACAAATATATGCAGCATCTCCTTTTTTAAGTTGAGTAAAACATAAAAAGCTCTCTTTTATGTAGACTTTAGGTGGATCTTTATCTTCTTTTTGAATAAGGACGTATCGTAACAAAATGGCCATTTGATCCAAGTGTGCTACATCTGTTGTTGAATCCGCAAGTAACGTAAAAAATTTTGCATCTTTACATTCATCTACAATTATTTTTCTGGTTTGATCAGCTAATGTACTTAATAATTCGTACATTATTGTTTTACTCAAGTACTTAATTTTATTTGGTGATTCAATATGAGTGAATAAAATAGGATTGTGACGCGAAATTAATTTAATGATTGTCAAGTAAATTCCAGGATATTCATCATTTTGTAAATTTTCTCGGTGACCACGAAAGGCCACGCCTAAACCAGATAACGTTTTTACAGTATCGAAAAGAATATTTAAAATTGTGGTCCATTTCTTAGCTTCTTCACTGATTTGTTTATTAAGTTTATGATGAATATCCGATTTTTGAAGAAATGTTGCGGCAGCGACTGCATTATTGAGGTGCACTTTACTTAACCCATGTCTCATAGATGATTGATAAAAGTGTTTCCAGGATGTAAAACCAGTGTACCACGCACTTCTCTTCGCAGCTTCATCTCCGAATAACCAACAATAGTGACAATACGCATAGTGTTTTGAAGGTGAATAGGACAACCAAGGACTGTTGTTGTCTCCAACAAATGGCTTCTTTTTGTTTATATAATACCACGATGAGCAAAAATGACGTTTGTCATTGGACAGTTTATATTCCTTACCTAATAAATCACATTCTTTAGGTTGACAGGGACCTGCTAATAAAAGAGCCCTGATTTTGTCTTCGTTTAATTTAGAACAATTTTCATAAAGACCTTTATCGTTTTCAAACCTGGGAAATGTAGATGGTAATATTGTTACCTCATTAATAAACGTAGGTTCTAGTTTTCCCTCATTATTTTCAACAGATTGATCAGATGTAATAATTTTAGATTTGAACTGTGATTTATTTTGATTAAGATTTATTTGGGTGGTTGAAACTACAGATTCACTCGGACCAAGAATAGTTACAAAAGGTTGAGTTTGACGAGATTCTACAGAAATAGATTCGTTTTTAGTTATAGATCCACTTTCTTGAGAAGTACTCGTAAAACGGAAAAACGTACTAACTTTAGCTTGTTTTGGATTAGTAGCTACTTCCTCTAAAAGCCTTTTCTCCTTTTCTTTTCTTTTGGTACTACCGCTCTTATGCTTGGTATACTTCTCCATTATGTTTATATCTATTTGAATCCATCCATTAAAATTATTAATTGTAAATTTAAAATAATATTAAAAATTATATAATTGAAAATAAAATATTAGAACTAATTAAAGTTTTTTTAAAAAAAAGAGGATATTTTAATAATTTTTAGGGTATAACTGCATACGTAATTAATAGACTTTTAGGGCATATGTATATTTGTCGGATGTCGGTTCTAATTATTATGTGTATCAAGACCATCACCCCGATTGGCCGGCGATCGCCGAGATCTCTATATGTTTTTACTTTATATAATTATATGAGTCTAGCCATTCTAGCAACAACAGACAAAATTATAAAATAATATTAAAAGAAATTAATTGGACCATATGTTGTTAATTTTTAAAGATAAAAATTATTGACTTAATTACTATGTGTCTATGTATTAATATTAAATTCTTTAAAAAGTTAAAATTATATAAATGTTTTAAGGGGCCTCGCTACGGTTATTATTTAAGGAACAACATTTAGGCAATTCATAATCTCGTCTTAGCCGCCTGAGGTCAATGTGTTAGTTGTAAATGATTATAAGTGTAAGTGAAATACGATGCGGGTACCGACTGGAGTACGCGCATGCAAATGTCAATAACCCAATAATAATAAAAATTCACTATACAAATTTTACGATAACTTACTCATTGATTTGACAAAATTTAAGTTAGTTAGCGTTGTCTGATCTTAATTCTGAAAAAATATTTATATTCAACAGAAAAATGTCTATAGATCGTACGAAACATTCTGGTTTTAATTATAATTTTAAATTTTATATTATGATTTGAAAAAATGCATATTTTCAAGTTTTTATTACCACTTCATTAGAATATAAGATTTAATTTTTACAAAGTATTCCGTACGTTCTATACACAATTTTCTGCCGAGTTTAGATTTTTTTTCAGAATCAAAATAGGACATCTTAAACTAACTTTAATTTTGTTAAAACTACCTATTTTGAGCTCAAATTGATGACAGTAGTGAGGCCCCTTAACAGTTAATATATTCTTACCTTATGATTTAAATCAATCTGCTTTATTTGTTAATCGACCGATGTTCTTGATCAAATGCGGAATGGTTATACGATAACATAAATTACAACCATATTAAATACTAAGAAATTTTTCCGAAATAAAAATAGACGTGTTATTACACAAGTCAACGCTGTAATACGACGCACGACGCGACGCCGCGATAACGTCGTAAATACCCTCGAAACTATATAAATAAAAATAGTTATAATGATGCCGGTGTATGTAGTTGACTGTACATAGGCAATACGTACGAGTACGAATATATTACACAATATTATCATTATTAATTTATTATTATTATTATATTATCCCAATTATTACTTGATGTGTGTGTTGCAATCCACTCAAAACTTAAAAAACTTAAAAAATTACTAATATTATATTTGAAAATTTTTGATGAAATGAAAATAAGTGAAGACTGAGGACTGGGGTTTACTGTTTAGGACAGTGGTCTAGGGCCTTTTCGGGTAGGGGCCCAGGCGGCAAATGTCCATTTTTTCCCCGTTAAATCCGCCACTGGTCAAAGCCACGAACGCCGGCCACGCACGCGCACGCACGCGCGGTCACGGGTCCTCGACGGACGACGACCACGAGCCGTTCGAATATATCACTATTACTACGTCCGATCCGTCGCCCGAACAGCCATTGCTGCGCAGGTTGGCCGATTGTGCGTCCGAACGGCTGCCGTCGTCGCCGCTGCCGTCGTCGCTGCTAGTGTCGCGTAAGTCGACCGTGTCGTCCTCGTCGTCGGACCCCGTAAGGTCGATGACGTCTTTAGAGCGCGGTGCACTGACGACGGGCTGTGACGGCGCAGCGTTTTCGGCCCGTGTCATCTGTTGGATCGGCACGCGACCGACCGCTTCCGCGGAGCCGGCACCGGCGCCGAAAGAGCCGTGGATCCGCTGGCGTTTGGCCGGCGGCAGTGAGCGCTCGTCTTCGCCATCGTCCTCGTCGTGTCCTCGTTTTCTTTTCGTGACATTTGTCAACGAATCGCGCCGTCCGTAAACAATACGCAAGTATTTCGCGATACCGCTCAAAGACATTTTTGTTTTTATTTTCTTCTCTGCTAGACGACTGTAGTAGTTCTGTCTCCCAGAAGACGTGTCAGTAGACGAATGAATTCGACGGTCTCACGAACACCTGCACACGTATACGGATATCGTTTATTTTCCTCCGGTCGTCTTGGCACCCGGTTTCGGCCAACTATACGTTTGTGCGATGTTTTTTTTTTGATATTTTCTGACCAAAACGCTTGACTTGACGGATCGGGAGGCTTAAAAAACACGTGAATGGGATGCAAAATTATAAAGCGCACACTCGCGGTCAATGGAGAAATTACGAAGGGCGATAAAGGACGTGTTAGATCGTTTTCAGCGGTGTTTCGTAGACTGTAAGTGAAGGATGAAACGGTTTTATTCGATTGGTAGCTTTCGTTTCGATACGAAAAAAAAAATTAACGTGATGTGAAAAGTAACTGGAGCAATATCGTTTATGTTCTATTTTTATCTTGTATTGCAGATGCCGTTACCTCGATAATACCTGGCGATGCTTCTGGAAGCTGCGACGCACAAGTTGGGAAATTCTGCTTAATACGGTCTGCATTTGACAAATGCATTTTTACAGAGATTCACAGCATTTGATTTTTCACACAATAAAAATAATTACTTATCTGGATTAGAAAATAATTGTATTTTTATACGCATCAGTTTCGAGTTTTTAAGTTTTTTAGATGACATATTCACATATTTCTATAAAATTATTTTCTGAAAGAACGTAAAGTTACATTTTCATTTTTTGAAAAATAAGTGAGATATAAGCATTTAAAATTTAGTGTAGCAAAGTAGTAGTTTATTTACAAAATTAATTAATTTTTGGATGGTGATGAAAGAAGGGTTTTTTAATCTGCTATATATATTTACTGAATTCTAAATGTTTATATTTTAACTTATAAATAGGTAAAAAAAAAAGAATAATTGTGTTAATTGGTTTTTCTAGTTCAGACAGTTATAGCTAGGTCTTAGATTTATAACCATTTGCTTTGTATTCTGGTTACTTGATAGTATGGTTCTCAAGCTATACGTATTACTCAAATATATTTTATTTTAATAGTTTTTGATATTTAGTATTTAAGTTACTCAATATTTTTATAGGAATGTGAAAAAATGTATAGATACACAATGATTATGATAAACTCGCTTTATTTAAATACTGTAAGTGAAACACTTGGTGGGTGAGATAACGGAGTATTAAAATCAATAACCATTTCACACAAATCTTTATTACCTATAACCTAGAGAACACTCTCTATACATTGCTTCTGAACTCTGTACTCGCTCGACGATTAACTATTACTCAAGAGTAAGTTAGACAAAAAAATGTAGGTGTCAGGAAGGTAATTGGAAATGATTAGATTTTACAAAGTTTCACGTACTAAATACCATGTAAATGTGTGCTTTAAATTCTAATATTATCTGACGTAGGGGTATATATAAGTGACCCCGTGCATGGGCGCCGGGTTTCCCAAATTTCACGGGGTGCCTAAAATCCTTAGATATTAATAAATGTCAATTTAAATAAATAATAATTTTTTTTCAACGTAAATTGTTACCTTATTTAATACGACCTTTTTCATATATTAAAACTTTTAAATACATATTAATTATTATACATAAAATTATTTTCATTTCTATAATTCGAATCAATTAAATAAATATAATACAAATGTAGGTATATACACTGGGACATTTTAAAATGTGTTCAATTTACGTACTCTGTCTCAGTAAGAACATAATATATGTATCATTTCCACATCAAAACATAACGACGGTGAAGATATTTGGAGTAGTAATTTATATAATTATTAACATACTATATGTAAAAAACATGTTGAACTCTCTTTAATTAGAATTATTTATTTTTCCCTTGATAATTCGAACTCTTGCCAAATCGAAAATGTATCTGAATTTAATTTTCAGTTTGGTCTCCTGAATACATCACCGTGAGTCTACTTTATTTTTAAATTTAGTATTATGCATCTATATATAGCTTTAATGTTTTTGTAGTGAAATAAATTTAATGTAATTGTTGAGTTTTACAGTTTTTGCTGACAACTATAATGAATAACACACAAAAAAAACCATAAGATCCTTCGCATCACTCAGAATCTAAAATAGACTAATTATTTCGTCAATATTAATATATCATTAGTATATAAGAAATTAATGAAACTACAACGTAGTTTTGTCGTATAAAGTTTGTATTTTATCGGATTAATGAACACCTTTTAAACGGGTGTTCATTCTGTGTATATAGTGTATTATAGTCGTGATGATTCAACCTTGAGATTTTTGGCATCCTTAATGTCTTATGCTGTTAAATCAAATGAAAACTTGAGAAAGTTTCAAAATAAATTGACCATATATTTCGAGGTAAACATAGAATTTGAAATTATCGTGTTGGTGAAACTTAATATCATTAATTAAGTAAATAAAACATTTCGATAATGAAACTTCAAAAAAATTCAACAAGAATTCGCATGATTTAAATATATATTATAAATTTAAAAATTTAATACGAAACGTTCTATAAACGGTAGTGTACAATTCATGAATATCAAACCGAGTAGTCGTTTGGCCCATTAGGTTAACACCGTTACGTTTTCCGAGGGCTTAACGGTCGCAAACGTCGCGGACTTTCGACACCGTCGTCAAACTCGCCGGCTTTTCTTTCGCGCGTTTTCCAGTGCGCTTAGTTGGCCGCCGACTTGGCGCCGCGAAACCCGTTGCCCGGCGACGTAACGCCGCGACACGACCGCGTATTCGACAGTAGGCACGCGCATTATTCAATCGGTCACGTCGCCGTTCGGAACGCGTCTTCTTCGCCGCAGCATCGTCGGTAAACGTCCGCGATCCAGCGCCACACGGTACGTAGTAACATCGGTTTTCGCGTGCTCTCCGCGGCGTTCGGTCGACGACGGTCCAGCGCGCCTGGAAAACGCGTCTGGACCACGCGGTCAACCGGTTCGTATGACATCCGTTTTTACGTTCTGCCCACAGCTATCCGTTCGACGACGGATCTTTATTCAATCGGACGCGCCATGACGCGGTCCGCTACGATTCGGACACTCGGCGCGATCGTCGCCGTGTGCGCGTTTGTCGGCCTGACGGCCGGGGCGTCGGTCGAGGAACGACCGGCAAAGCGAGCCGCCGCGGTGTGGACCGCGCGACGACGGGTCGACGACGGACGTCCGGTCGACTGGCCCGGCTGGGCCCAGGGCTTCGCGGGCCTTTCGCTGTTTACGTCGCCGTCGCCGCCGCCGCCGCAGGCCGTTTCCGCGTGGACCGCGCGACGACGGGTCGGCGACGGACGTCCGGTCGACTGGCCCGGCTGGGCCCAGGGCTTCGCGGGCCTTTCGCTGTTTACGCCGCCGTCGCCGCCGCCGCCGCAGGCCGTTTCCGCGTGGATCGCGCGACGACGGGTAGGCGACGGGCGTCCCGTGGACTGGCCGGTCCAGGTCCCAGCCGCCGCGGCCACTCCGCGGTTCACACGGCCGCCGCCACCGCAGGCCGCCTTCGTGTGGACCGTGAGACGGCGGGTGGATGGACGTCCGCTGGCCCCGCGCCAGACGGCCTTTGTGGCCACGTCGTCGCTGCCGCCGCCACCGCCGCCGCCGCGCCGATGTGGACCGGGAGCCTCGCGACGACCACCGGGCCCGCGGACCGGGTGGTGGACCGGCCGACGGGGCGGCAGAGGTCTCAGGAGGCCGGAAACCCCGGGAAGAGGGCCGGGCGCCGTGGCGGAAAGGCCCGGAAACGCGGGAGAAAGGCCCGGAAGCGCGGCGGAAAGGCCTGGAAGCGCGGCCGAAAAGCGGGGGTGAGTACGCGAAACGTGTGTGCAACGTATCACTCTCTTGCGTTATCGTGCCGTCGTCGATTTTGCCAGATCAGGGACGATAAAGTCGAAAATCGTATGACAACACGAATCGTATAAAAAGATAACAGATGATTATGGAATATCAGTGAAATTCACTCGTCGTCGTGATGATACAATATCGTGCTCGCTGTTATTTGATAATCAGCGATGGTTTTCACGTATTATTCGTTGAAATTCGTCTATCGTTGAAATTTTACTTTTATATTTTATTTTTTTATTTTTTTTATTTTATTAATTTTTATTTTTTTTTGAAAACGGGGCATACGTGTATGGGTACGGTAGAGGGCTTTATTTTAGGAGTATATCCTCAAAAAATTTCTAAATGGACAGTGTTCGTGCAAAATGTGTTTATGACGAATTCGTAGTTTGATTAAATAATAGTTGACCTCAATTATTACGGTAAATACGCACTGATATGCTTGATTTCGAAAAGATATCAAAATATGCACTCAAATTATACTCTTATAATCAAAAATATGCTGTTCAAACCCTTAAATGCCAAATTATGCATGACTGTACACTAAAAACTATAGGAATATTAGAACACAAACATTTTGAAATGTATTTGTATTTTAAAAGCATACGATTAAGTTGACCAGAAGAAATATGCAAATGCATGAGAGTCAATGCTCTAATAATTGTAATATGTAATATGCGTTTGTCAGTTTATAGTATGTCTGAAACTCAACGTAGAAAAGTTAGTTTTAATTACCATAGGTATAACAATTATCAAATAAAACTTCATGTATCTAAAATATTTATAGTATACCAAAATACTCATTTTATTTATACAATACATTGTATATTATATGCAGTGAAATTAAAAACGGGTTTTATAATCAACCGACTAGTACCTGAATTGACTAAAACAATATTTAAACAAATAAATTTCTAATGAACAATTGATGATTTCAATCATGATTACTTGTTCTCTGCAAGAGTTCTTAATTTCAATCCCTGTTTTTCTAAAAACGGAACAAGGTTATGGGGGTAGTTGAGAAATGCAATGGATGAAATAATTCGCGTGGAGCATTATTGTTTCAAAAAAATAATTTATGTTGAAAAAATCGATTATTTCTTCAAACGGGGGTGTCTATAACATTGTGGATTGATGCAAAGCTGTAGTATACGAACTGTACCGAATCTCCGGGTATTCTATATTTACACTCGTGATTTCGTCACGTTTCGAACCGGACAAATAATTGAATAATTTTCGTTTTTTTTTTCAGATTGTCGTCGGCCATCAAGTCGATGACCGCCCTGACGCACGTGCTCCGTGGCTTTTGCCGTCGTCCGCACGGCCTTTTTTGCCACAGTCGTCTCCGGAGTCAGCACGGCCTCCTCTGCCCCCACGACCGTCGTCTCCGACCACGCAGCATCCTCTGCCGCCGCCGTCATCCACGCAGGTGACGAGCTTCTCGGTGTCCCGGGAGGCGGACGACCGGGCACGCACCAGGTGGTTGTTGTGCATGGTAGCGAGCCAGACCCTGTTCGTCGTCGGGGTCGCAGCCGCCGCCGTCACTTGGAACCGCTGCAAAAACAAGTCGCAGTCCGCACTGTTGGCGGCACAGCAGACGCCGTTGGCGGTGTTTAAGGTTACGGAAAACGTGCAGCCGTCATACGTCGATGATCGAACGTCGATCCCTTACAGTCGCCTCGATATCGATTAATTGTCCGCTTTTCGTAAAATAATTCTTATTTAATTTTTGTATAATAAGTGAAACTCACAAACGTCTATGATAACAAAATTAGTTTTTACGTTTTCACAACAAAAAAGTGAGATGTAATATTCATATTATGAAAGTTATGTTTTTCATCAAACATTAAGCGTGAAAAATGATTTTGTAATCATACAATTGATTTTGATGAAAACTTTCATAATATGAATATTAAATCTCACTTTTTTTTCTTTTTTTTTTGGAGAACAAATTATACAACTCCAGTGTATTAGTTATTATTGTAATAAACTATATTATTTATTGTATAATATCAATAGTTATTGTTTTGTAATTGTATTAATGGTCTAACTACAAAGTATATACAATAACCACGTGTGCGTGTAGTTAATTTAATGGATATGTATTATTTTACCTTCTACTCTTCGTATGTGTATATTATTGAGTATCTTTTATTTCACGAAAGCTTAGTAATAATGTATAAGCTATCACTTACGATTTAAAATGCATTGTCCGAATCACCTCCAAACAGCCCGTGACGCAACTCAAATTAAAAACGGGTAAAAAAAAATCCGTACATCAAATCGTAGAGTATTCTTCGCTTCTCGGACGAGATAACGGTCATTGGCGTCTTGGATATTAAGGGAACGATGAATTATCTTTAAAATTGAATGGTTCTCAGCAATGCTTCGGTGTAAAAATTAAACCACTTTTGTATTTTGTCAATTTTAGTCTAATTGTAGGTTTTTTTTTATGAAAATCATATAAATCTTTTTTTTAACAAAGGATAGATGTTTTTTACCAAAAGATTCAAAACATATAGTTCTACTTGTACCCAAAGGTTCGAAATAGAATTGGACGATCTGATAATTTTTTTATGCACATTTTAAACGAGGTGATTTCAAAGTTGTAATTTTAGCCTGAAATTTGTCGATGTAAGGTGATCCTTTCAAGTTTCCAAGCAAAATCGCTTGGAAGTTATGACTAAATTACTAAATTCGATATCATGAAAGTGTCGTTTTCGGTAAAAGTTTACCGTTTGCACTTGGTTTTTCATCAAGTCTGGGGAAATTATCGAGAACAGAGAAAAACGAACCCCCAAAGTACCATCTGTTTTCCGATCTACAGAGTGGTCAAATTAAATTTTCGGACAATGTTAAGAGTGTCGAATAGTGTCTTCGGCAGAAAAAAAACAGAAAGAATGAAAAAAAATAGAAAAAAAACTTTTTCGTAAAAATCAATTCTCTTCACTCACAATATTTTGGAAAATATTTATTTTTGGAGGCAACTCGAATTCTCCGAAAAATTGTTTACAGCTCGTCACTCCAGCTGCGGTATTTAACATAATATTAAAATGATTTTTCTTCTCTTTTTTTCATAATCGCATTTAGCCGTAAGCAGCACTAACCGGTTAAATTAATTTATGTCAATAAGACATTACGGTCCGAAACTGCATCGCCAGTGTTGAGAATAGATAATGAAAATTTCATCCAGATAAGATACAGATAATTTTAGATAAATTTATCTAGTTACAGATAAAGATAAATACATTTTACATTTATCTAGATTATTTAAAGATAATCTAACTTCTATCTAGATAATATAATAGATAAATCTAATTATTTTTATTTTTGAATAACAAATTTACTTTTTTACCAACGTGAACATAAAATCTAACTAATAGTTGTTATTTGGTACATAACTACATACACTAACAAATTTTTTGTATTTTCACCTTAGTTTATTTTTTTAATTTATTGAAACAAAGCATACTTATTTATATAGTTTAAATATTATTATGATTGTTACATTTATTCAAAAACTGTAATAAAAACATACATTTTTATTTAACTCGTCACGCATTTATCGGTTTATACAGCACGCCGCGCACTATGCCCAGGCCCGGATTAAGGGGGGTCAAAGGGAGCCGTAGCCTCCGAGCTCACGAGAATTTGGGGCTCACATAAAAAAAATATAGTCTTGTATTCCACTTAATTCTTAAAATAACTTTGAAAATTCAGTTATATATTTTTTTTTTTTGCATTAATTTTTTTTTTGTCACCTGTATAATCTAACTACCAAAGTACCAAACTTTGACTTTTGTCATACATGATTTTGATGTCTCGTATTTCATGTTATGATAATATTTTATATGTTATAGAATAGAAAAAGTTATTTTATTCTATGAATAAATTTTGTTATTTTACTATGAAAATTGATAATAAATGTTACTCGCTTGAGCTGTCTCAAACAGCAGAAGACTATAATACAGTGTGTTCAACGATAAAGGTAACACGAAATATTTCGAACGCATGACCTTGTATTCGATTCGGGGTTTTTTTTTAATGCATAAAGGACATAATATTACATTTATTTTTGGTAAATCATAATTTTTTTTTTTTTTTTAATTCTGCGCATACGCTACAAAACATTTTTTTTTTAATTGCACCTCCCATTTTTTAGTTCAAATTTGAATTATGTAAATATTTTTAAGCAACTTTGTCCTTTAAAGTCTTGCTCTTGAAATGTTGGATCAAATCTTTGATTATACGATTCTGATTAGTTTTATTATAAAAAAAAATATATATTTTAATATGTGAAATGTTTTATTATATTTGTATTAATATATAATATGAAATAGCTCATTTCATGTAATAGGCAATTTTTTGTTCAGTCCATGAAATGGGCATACTAAAAACCTGTCCACTTCATGAATTGAATAACAAATAGACAGATATTAATTAACAGATAATACGTAGATGTTAATTGCCTTGGAAGGTACTAAATAATAATTATATTTTAATTTATTTTGATTTTATAATCTGCAAATTTTAATTTTACACAATTATAATTCAATCATAAAATATTAGAATTTTTAAGCTTTTCAACAAAAATGTTATTTATTTTAATTTCATTCTTTTTAAATTTAAGTTTTATACAAAATATAAATAATATATAAAATGTATAATATTGTATGTATAATAAGTAAAAAAAAAAAAAAAATTTTATAAAAAAAAATTATAAATGTGTCCACTTCATGAAATGAACAATTTCATGTCTGGGCGTAACATATGTTATATATATATAATGTTTATATGATTATTTAACCATTTTCAGTTAAATTATCGGTATGTATTTTCTATCAAACCTGTTTAAAGTTATCTTGTTTGACAAGTGGGAAATTATTTTTTACCAAAAGATTCAAAACGTATTTTTCTATCTTTATTCAAAGTTTCACAACTGTGGATGGTCCGTTTTTTTTTTTATATACACATTTTAATGTGGAAAATCGATAAAAACAGTCAATTCCGTAAAAATTGTATCATAACTTAACACTTATAAAATTAAATCCTGATAAACGATTATTAAAATATTTTCAGTACCGTTATTTAATTATATGAGTAAAATCATATTAAACCTTCAAAACTTTTATACAAATACTAAACATGTGTTTATTGAATAGAGATAAACTTTAACAAGAAAATGTGTTTTTAAAGTTTTATATTTAGCTCAAAAAATGTTAAATTATTTTGAAACTTCCGTAAATATGTGGCAATATGCCATTAATATATGGTGAAAATTTCTCGTTTCTAGCAACATTACTTTTGGATTTATGACAAAATTACTAAAGTCGATTTAATGAAAGTGCCGTTTACGACGAACCCGGCCATTTGTTCCTCTTGACTGGTAAGATTATTGTAAGCAGATCTTTATAAACCCTCAAAGTACCATCTACACGCGGTTTCCGATCTATAGAGTTGCTGTATGAAACTTATGGATAAAGTTAAGTGTTCCAAAAAGTGTCTCGAGAAATCAAAAAATATAAAATAAAATGAAAAGTAAACATCATTGTAAAACCAATAGGTCTTATGCGAAATCATTTGCTTCACTCAGAAACCAAAATACATAAAAAAAAAAATCTTTAAACCGTCTCCCGATAACATTCATTCACGAGTCCTTTTATGTATCGTCGACGACTATTGCTGGATGAAACTTTTGGAAAAAGTTAAGGTAAACAAAAAGTGTCTCCACGAAAAAATGTATATCATTGTAAAACCATAAGATTCTTTGCTGCACTCAGAATCTAAAATTAAAATTAAAATCTTTAGAACTTTCATCATTAATCATACGTATGAACCGAACTCTGATCCTACAATTTTTTGGGGGAGGGGCATTTCGTGTAGGTTATTGAGACTTTTCTAATAGTGGTAGTAAGTTTGGACTTTCAAATATTACCATCAGCCTTAGGCAGAGCCGGATTAAAGGGGGGCAGAGGGGGCATCTGCCCCGGGGCGCAAGATTTTAAAGGCGCAAAGTTTTGAAATAATGTAGGTACCATTTACAGCAGGGGTCCTCACTAGGATTTCTGAGGAAGCCAAATGGTTCGTATCAAATTTTCCTCAGGGCCGTAAGTACAAATTGTACAGTTCAGTCAGGGTCCTGTACCTAAACGGTATAGGTTGATTAAAAAATACATTTTTCTTATTGTTATAATACACTATGAAGTGGCGTTAAATAACTTACAAACAATTTGATTATAACATAAGTTTATTACATCAAACAAATTAACTTTTTTGCGTATAAAAAAGTAGGGAAATGTCTTTTAATCAATTTCATGAATAGCCCCTACTTGAATTTATTGATTCGTTGAAGCCGAAGGGCTTGAAATCTTTCACAACTCTCTAATATGGCATCTATTTTAGCCGGTTGGGAAGAAACTGAAGTTCTCAAAATGTTGTCAATGTTCTCACTTGTTACCCTGGATCCTGTACTTGTTTTTAATGTACTTCAGCTTACTGAATGTAGATTTACAGACATAGGTATATTTAAGAAAATGTATACGTAATTAACATGTAATAAATACCAAATTATAATAAAACTTTTTTTATGATTTAAAAAAAATAGTTCTTAATTTTAGATAGGTTTGCCCCGGGGCGCAAAAAATCTTAATCCGGCTCTGGCATTAGGATGTCAAAATTCTAAGTGCGGCCTTGCGCAAGCGGATATTACCTATGTTGAACCACGTGGGTTTTTCTCGTCACACCGGGACTTAGACCGCCAAACTTGTTGTTTGGTCAAACACAGACCACCGAGCCACTGGTCACAGCTGATTACCTTTTAATCAACGAAATCCCACCCACGGCGAAATTGCACAGAACAGTATTGTCATTAGGCACTGCGATAAAGCCGGCGCTTAACGCAGTTGATACGCGTCAAACCGGAAACGTCCAATTTCGTAAGTACCGATAATTGGTACCGATATTTGGGCACCCACGTTCAGTTTTTCGGTGAGGAATATCATTGATCATTGAGTATCGGCGATGGTTCTGTTTTAGACTCTGAATTTATTATAGCTAAAGACCGGATTCCCGTGCAATTGCATCTTTTTATGGCGTGTTCTAATTTCAATAGAAACAAACTACAAATCCAAATCAAGAGATGTAGATTAATTTAAAGAAAGTTTTATGTTGCACGAAATTGCACGTTTCGGGTTTTTTTTTTATAAAAATGTACTTTTAAACAAATAATTTTGTATTTTTGTATTATTTTTATCGGTGCTTTATTATTACCTATGTTGTTATACAAAGTATTGGACTTATGTATCTAACAATACAATTTTATATATAACGATATAATGCGACGTAATTAAGAAGCTGCTTTGTTTTACTCTGAAAATTTCAGTAAATTTAAAGAATTGGTATCTAATATATAAAATGACGCCCAATCTGTCCAAAAAGTAAAATCCATTTTGAGTACAACATCAATTATATCTGATTTAACATTTATTCGATCACATTTGTCCGAGTTTCCAAATTCAATATTACAAATCTGGAAAAACAAAATTCTTCCTTAAATTATCAAATTAATGTAGTTGAAACAGTAAGAGATGGACTTAAGACAATTGAAAATAAAAAGGGACAAATACTATATGAAAAATTCAAATCAGTATTAGATATAAATCTTGGATACAATATTTTAAAAGTGTACAAGGATTCAATAAATGGAAATGACGTTGATTTAAAAGAAGATTCTGCTATTATAAGCTGCTATAAAAAATTCCCTATAACAAGTATCCACGTATAACGTGTGTTCTAGCAGTTAAAACACATATTAAGTGACAGAAGACATAATTTTAAAGAAAAAAAAATTGGAAATGTACATGATTAAAAATTTTAATCAAATATTGTAAATAAATATTAATAAATATAATAAGTAATAAATAATAATATAAAAAAAAAATACTATGAAAATTAAAATTTGAAGTACCTATATAATGAAAATTTTGTTTTTGCACATTTTTTAGATTTTAGCTGCACGAAAATCCGGTCTTTAATTATAACGTTGTGCGCCTGTGTGAACACAATTTTAAACAAAACGTTTAATTTTGAGTACATGATTTCATCTTGCAGAGTTGTTTCAGAGGTTCTACAATAGTTCAACGATCAGACGTATAACATTTAACAGCTGAAGATATCATAGGGCTATGTACTCAGAAAAAAAAAACACTATGAAGTAATACATTTATTTTCTGAGTTTAGGCTCAGAATAATGATTTGAAAACAAATGTTTTATCTTTGATTTTAATTTTAAAACAAAACTACATAACACTACACTGAGCCAGATGAGCCAATCGTAAAAACGGTCTACCCATAGTGCTCGCCATCAATATCGTGACTAAGAAATAAAATGATAAACAACAACCTTTCGTCGGGTACCTATTATCTTTGAACTCTTGAGATTCTTATAGTCACCAAAGAATTACCACCATTATCTTGATTTCAGTGTAATAATTAACTTCTTCAGGAAATATTAGCATTACATTTTGACTATTTTAAGAAAATATATTATGAGCTCTACACATTACCCTAGACACGGATGAACTGTGTTTCGAGTTTTTATTTTTTTTTAGAATTCTATACATTCACACGAGTGAATTCACACAGTGACTTTGTGTTTGTAACTAGTTTACTTTTATGAACAATATTATATTTTAATAAACTTTGATGATATTAAAAATATATGGAGAAAAAAATGCTCCTAGAAATGTTTTATAAGTTTTATTATTATTGCCATCATATTGTGTTTACAATTTATTTGTTCAATACAAATAATGTTGATTTTATTACTATTATTTAGGTACAATATTAAAATAACAATGAAGGAATTTTCATACATCTTTAAATTTTACAGTTAGAGTAGATAAGACATTATTGTAGCAATATAATTATTTGTGTCAATTTTAAATTCACGTGCGATATTTATTATTTTTATTAAAATAAAAGATATATAAATTATATTTATTTAAGTGTAGTATATAATTTGTTAATTTATGGAAGTAAAAAATTAGTAAATAATGTAATTTTTTAATTAAATACATCAATAAATAGATCAACTTTGCACTTTTATTTGTTTAGAATATCATTGTCATAAATAAAGTACCAAATAAAACAAAACTATACAAAAATATGATTCAAATCAAACCAACTTTCACATAACTTTTATTTCTTCAAAAAATGGGAGTAACATAAAACCAGTATGAAAAAAAAAAATGTAAGTAAAATGTGAAAATACTGAATAAGCCAATATTGAACACTGTTACAATAATCTTTAAATAAGTTACATAAGATAATGTTATCAACTTTATATCATAAAAAATGTTCAACGTATAAATGCACGTTCTGCTTAGAAATCATCTTAACTCATATCTTTTATTATTAAGTATAAAAATTAGCTTTAGTAATAAAACATAAAAATCGTTGTAAATTGATCAACAAATCAATTAAAAACTTTTAATACAACCAAAGTGAGATTATTCAACAATTATCTTAAAAATTGAACACAATTTGTATACATTTAAAAAGAAAATAATTCATTTTTTTAGCAGAACAAGAAATATATTGGTTGAATTTCTACAGTAAATTAGGTATTACAATACATTGCAAAATCATATAACTTTTGAAGTTGAATACAAAAAAAAAATGCAGTTTTATAATTCGATATTGAATCACTAGCATTATGAGTATAAATATTATCTTAATCTATGTGTAAATATACACAAAAATATTGTGTTCCATTTAAAAACCAAAATTAATTCAGACAGTCAATCACATGTAAAACATCACAATTCAGTTAATACGTATTTGGTATTTTACAAAAAATAATATGAAAAGGAACCAACTAAAAAATAACTAAATAAGGCAAAAAACAAATAATATTAAACAAATTTATAGTTTTGCGATTTTTATTTCTTTTGCATAAATCGACAAAACTCAGGAACAACAAAAAAAATTAAAACTAAAACTAATTATTTTATATTATATCAAAAAATTTAGAATATGTATACATTTGTATTATATATATATATAAAAAAAATATTTTGAAATTTTAAAGTACTTTTGAGAAAAAAAAAGTAAAAAAAAAACATGTTTACCAAAATGTACAAAAATACAGTTATTTTTTTTTCAAAATATTATTTTTATAATTGACTCATATGTTTTAAGAAAAATATAAATACATAATATTGTGCTGGTAGATTCTCTAAAGGCAAACACATGAAGTCTTATTATTATTATTATGTATAAATATGAAAAGTAATTCTAACCATAATCAGTTCAAAACTAGGTAACTTAATATTTAAGATAAATATATTCTTTTGATAGCCACGACTATTGAAGTCGAAATTAATAGAAAAGGAAAATTTTAAAAATTGAGTTATTCACAAACCTTCGTTACTCAGTTGATGGCACAAAAAAAAATATTATTATTAATATATGCTTTGGCTTTTGATAAGAGATGTTATTGTGATGTAAGCAATGCACATTATGCACTAACAATTTACTTCAGTCGACTTTAACGGTTGCATGCCTAAAACAATAATAAAATTACAAATGAATGATATAATATCATAAAATTAAATAAATTAAGTCTAGTGAAAATCAAAACTTAATTTAATGTGTAGTTCAGAACAATTTTAGTTTACGTAAAATTAAAAAAATATGATACAATGGTTTTTGTATTAGAGTACACAGATAGAACATACAATTGTTTTAAGAAATATATTTGAATACAAATTCTAAATAATTTAACATGCCACCATAAATTACTAGGGTGGTTTAAAACTTGATGGAACTATTTTTTTTTCTATTAGACTTTTAAAGATGATTTTTTTTACTGGATTCGTCATTTCAAATAGTTAAGAAAAATTATATAATATTTATATAGTAAGTGATAATTATCATAAAAAAATACAAACCCATAAATTGGGGATAAACAGGATACGCTCCTGGTGGTAAATGGTGAGTAACTTCTTTTTTTGGAGTACGTTCTTCTTCAGATTCATTGGGCAAAGAAACAGCAGCAATCATATTGGCATTATCATTTGACTCTTCTATTTTAAAAATAAAATTATAAGTCAACAAAAATAAAATAATTTAAACTGATTTTATTTGAAATAGAGTAAGTAAATAATAAAAAAAAAAAATGTATAAATAATTTATATAATTAATACAATTCTGGTAAATAAGTTTCAACTTCAAAATTAGTATCAAAATGTTTACTTTTTTTTTTAAATAACTAATAAATAACACACCATAAATATTAGTCATTTTTATGGAAGTTAATAAAATAATAATAATAATAATAAATAATAAAAATTCAATAACACCTATTGTTGTTTGTATATTGTGCACTATGCCAACATATATTTTACAATATTTGTCTTTATTTTTTAAACTAAATTTATTATAAAATAAACAATATACCTACTAATTCATGTTATTTAATACCAACAGATAATAGTTAAATAGATACTTTTTATTGAAATAAGCTAATAAAATTGATAATTTCTGAAATTTATAAGCTTAACTGTATAGCAGTTTAAAATTATATAATATTATGTATGCAACATAATACAAATGTTGTTTTATATCAAATTACTTAAGTTTTTATCATTTATAGTCTCATAGGTAATTAATGATAATGAAATAAACATATAAAATATTAAAATTAGAAAAATTATATTATTCATAATATTATTATATTCGATTATTTCATAAATTACATAGATTTGTCTAAGTAATGTGAAAGTAAATGTTAAAGATTTGTTTTCTGAGAATTTTTATTTTGATCACTCTTATCACTATCGACTAATGCTATTTTATTTCAAAAATCTTTTTTTCCATTATTTTCAATAATTTCAACGAATTAATTGTTACAAAAAACAAAAATGCATTAGTGTAGTTTGCGGTAAAACGTTAGCAGCATTCATTTATCTTCATTTTTCTCTATTTATTTTATAAGAATTAAGACAATTATTCATATTAAATTATAATAAAGAATTTTAAAGAAAAATCAAATTTGTTGTGAAATAAAGAATAAATTGCCCAATACCTCATCATTTAGGAATGTCCATTCATACAACAATACAACAAATCTTATTCATTCTATATTATCTATGGGCCGGTAATCAAATTTAAAGTTGATATCAATTGTGGAAAGAAAGATAAATCATTTTGGCACTTTTTTTATTTATGAAAATTATAATTAAAATATGGAATATACATATGTTATTCAAATGCTTTGATATAGTAGCTGATATTAGTTGACTGGGAAATCATGAATATGACTAATTCATAATAAAATAATCGCTGCCTAATTAAATCATACAAAATACCAAGAATTGATAAATCTTTTAGTCTATGTGCCATGTAAAATAATAATTATTTATCATAATATGTATCTCAGAGTAGACTTCTCAACAATTACATATTGTATTTTAACTATAGTAATTTGTGCAGACATTTAAATTAACATGCAAATTCCCACCTTAATAATTTTTTATTATCTCTTTCACCACTATTTTCAATAACTAAAAAATTTATTATATTATTAAAACTTCAAGGCAGCCAAAATTCTTTTATTACCAGTTTGAAAAATTAATTGGGTTCAACCTACCACTTGGCTTTAATTATTATTATTGAACAATTTATCAATAAATCACTTAATAGATTTTACTATTATAAATGTTTAACATACATCATAGAAATATGTTAGAACCAATGGTAATTAAATTATTTAACTTGACATTTTATAACCTGGAAATATGCAATTTATGTAGTTGAAATAAAAACAAATCTCAATTGAAAACAAGTTTAACAGAACTCCTCAAAAATAATATTAATATAGTGTAAAATTATATTTATACAGCTTTTTATAATTGGGAATAACATGTAAATACAACCATGTAAAATATTGTGCAAGTAAATTTATAGCAAAACAATTAACAGTGATTTAATAGATAATATATTCAATAGATACTATGTTTCTGAAAATAGATTATTTAAATTAAAAATTTGTTGTGACAGTAATTATCAATTTCATTTTAAACTAGATTTAATAAATTGCTAGAAAAAAAATTATCTAAAAAAATAGCAATAGCGTCAATATATAATTTGATTTAAGATAAATATTTACATTGAGTAATACATTGCACTAATTTTATAATGTTGATATTATTATAATTGAAGGGTCTGAAGCTAGAACCAGCTATTTTCACTTTTTTTTTCAAAATTCATGTTTTTACATTTCCAGATAAAAAAATAATTTAGTCTACATTTTGGTGCAAAATCAGATACATCCATTCATTAGATTAGCCAATATCATACAAATGGAGATGTCTAGTATACAGTGTACTATGCAATAACCGGCTATCTCCAATTTTTTAGTGAATTTATTATTATAATAATTTGATATTCTATAAAAACTAGTTTTGTAATATTTATGGTTATATTTTCACCTTAAATTGTTTTATAATGAAAAAAAAAATTTGGTACATTAACCTGATATCTTCATGTTTTTAATTTATTTTAATAAAATAATTGAAAATGTAACTATTTATATAATACATATAGTTTGCTCTTCGTATGAAGAATGCAATTATGTCTACATGTATTCAAACTTACATTAGAAATTAAATTATTTGGTTATTTGTTTCTCACAAACAGTTTCAAAAATGGAGATAGCCTGTTCTTACACCATACTCTTCAATTGTTCTATAAACATAAAATACTTGATAAGAATGTTTAAAAAAATTGTATGATTAAAACAACTATTATTTATTTACAGTAAAAAATTAATACAGAACTAAATTGTTGAAAATAAGACTTATTTATTGACTTGTGTAAGAAATAAAAATACTTTAGAAATATAAATATAACTTAAAAAATCATGAATATCAATAATGGGCCATAAAAAAATGTTTAATTATTTAGAATATAATTGTATTGTTGTTGGGAGAAGAGTAAAGTAAATGTTCACATAGACCATTATTTTTTTCAAAGATAATGATGATGGTATGGAAAATTCTAACATAATAATTGTTAAACCAAAAGGAAATAATAATTATTGTTCAAATGAATTTAATAATAATTATTAAAGTTAGTAGGTATAATGTGTGAAAATTTAATGAAAATTTACTTCAATAAATGTCTATAAGATAATTAAACTACATACATAATACCAAAATTGCATTGCAGATTTATATAAACTATTTAAGCTGAATTCATACTAGATAAATCCGCATTCTTTAGTCTGTGAATGATATGATAATGTACCTATTAATATTACCAGTATGATAACAATAATATTTGTATCAAGTGAAACATAATAAATATAAACAATGGTTTTATCGTAGAATGTATTAATGTTAACAATGAACACACGAGTATAAATTTATAATCCTAGTAAACTGATTTTTAATAATTTAGATAATTATATTGAATTAAATAATTGGCAGATTATAAAATATAATATTAAATGAATAAGCAGCAGCATAATCAGCAATATCCTTTAATACTTTTATTTTGTTTAATATGAAGGAAAAAAATGTAATGTTTTATAGCCAATCAACCAATTAATAAGTATTGGTAAAAAGTAATATCCCTATTGTTTTTATGAATAATACAACAAATTTATAAAGCAAGTTGTAAAATATAATTAGAATTTAAACACCAACACATTTATCAATAGTTTATAATAATGAGAAAGTTGAATAAACTATTATCGTAACAAATAACAACTGATAATCATACCTGAGAATATTCAGTCAGATATTTATTTAATGTACAAATACATATTAATCAAATAAAAAATAAGAATAAAAATACCAACTATACTTGTTCATAAAAATACAATATTCAGACTTTAAAAAAAAGTTAGTTTTTTGTACATCACTGTAGTATATTTACTGAAAGATTAATTTTATTGTTGGAAATGAAATATGTATGATATCATAATTCAATATGGACTTAGTAACAATGCGATTAGGTATATTCAAATTCAATATTTGATGAAAAATATAATGAAGTAATACAAGTTCCTGTTTAGTGATAAAAATGAACTAGCTTCATATTTATTTGACTGAAATTAAATTGTTAAACATTTTTATTTAAACAACGATAATCGGCGTTCGAAAATTATATTTTGAATAAATGAAAAAAAAAAAATTTTACTCAGCAAATAAATAATAATAAAGTATAATAAAAACGAAACACCTTAATCCTACCGCTATTAATTACAAGACTAATACGTACTATATGCGGGGCGACGTTGTCTCATCATACAGTAACAGGGAATGCAGATACAAACGACACAGCAAGCCAGTATCAAGCCAACAACCAAAATCAAGAGGATCAACAGGCTGGGCATGTACTTTTGGAACCTATGAACAGTGAGAAAACAATGAAAACACAGTCATCAAACCGAACGTCCACGATTCGTGGCTTTGATCCGAGGTGTGAACAATCTAATTGACACCAGAGACCCTGCAGTAACGGTTTATGAGTAGTAAACTAGATGAATTAATTACACGTTGTGCAGCCGGTCAAGAGCGATGCAACACTCGACGTCGTCGTTCGTGTCGTAACAACAAAACTTGGCGTCCAGGGCGGTCTCGGACGAAGGGCATGACAACACGACCTGTCTGTTGATGACGCCGTCGGACACTCGTTTCACGGTACAGTTTTCACCTGGAAAAAAAAAACACGAAAACCCGGCCGGCCGTGAGTGACGAGGGGCGAACGCGCGTCTCACACGCGGAAACCTACCGTGAACGGCCGCGGCCGAGATCATCAGCGACGCGACGCACAGCAGCAGTGTCCTCCTGTTGACGGGGCTCATGGCGAAGACGGATCACGTCGCGGCAGGTGAATTCGACGACACGGATCGATTGGCGCGGACTACACGTACGACGATATAGGACGGCACTACTGAAAACGGGCGACGACGCGGACGGAAAAACTGTCGAAACCGCTCATGTCTCGTGATCACTGACAGACGACTCGGTTTTCGATTTTTCTCCTCTGTCTGCGAGGATCGTATATTTTATCACTCGGGCTGGTAACGAGAGACCGAGGAACTTGAGAGAGGTGCGCGAGGAGTGACGCGGTGACTGGTCGGCGGTGTCGCTGAAGCTGAACGACGCCGAAAGACGTGCTACGAGTTACGACGAGACTACTGAGTACAGAGTGCGGCGGAGGAGTGCGGACTGTGGCGACTGGCGGAGTGCGGCGTGCGGCACGGCTCGAGATCGGTGCGCCCGTGCGTGTGTAAAAAAAATATGTATATATCTATATAAACGTGAGTAGTGAGTACTGTGGATTGTAAATAATAAATAACACTGCGCGAGATTATTCGAAGGGCGGGGAAACAAAGAGAGGCGATCGGACGCAAAGAGGTTGTACGTACGGATCGGACGCCGATGGTCTTTGAAAAGCGACGCCGACGTGATAAAGTCGATTGTTCGAGCGAGAGCGCGCGCGCGCGCGCCGTGTTCAAAATATGTGTGTAATAAAAAAAAATTTCGGACCATCCAATCATTAAGGATCTTTGTATGCAGATAGAACCACATATTTTAAAGTTTTTGGCGAAAAAAATGTCTCTTTTACTTGAAGTAAATGTTAAATTTATTTTGATGAAAAAAAAAACTGTAGACAATTAAACCAAAAACGGTTCAATATATGAACAGTGTACTTTACTTTGAAGCGTTGCTCAGTCATTTAATTAAAGAAATAATTTATTGTTTTTTTTTTGTTAAATGTTATATACCCATTACTATTATCTTCTCTAAGAAGCGAAAAGTACCCCATGGTGCGAAGTATGTCCGACTTTTACATATTCATGAGTTGTGATTTATTTTGTAACTGGTGACGATTATTTTCAGTATCATCAAGTACCTCGGTATTTGAGAAAAGTTGTATTAAATTTTCTATTCTTAATACGGATAATTAAAAATTAATTTAGAAATAATTTTAAAAAAATGATGACTCATTTCTTTAGTATAAAACGATTCTGAGCAAAGCTTCAGTGTAATATAATATATTATTATTTAAATACTGTTTACGTATTTTGCGGTTATTTGTATAATTTTTGGTGAGTTTTTTTGTAATTAAACCCTCATAAAATATTCAATTAGATATAACTCATTTAAACTTCAATTGTTATATAATTATAACTCATTAGAAATAAACTTAAAAGAAATCAGACAATATCGAAAAAAATCGTATAATAATTTATTAAAGTGTGTATAAATAAAAATCCTGACTAACGATTTTTGAACTTTTGTTAGGATAATTAGGTAGGTATATGAGTAAGGTCATATTACATTTTCAGAACTTTTTGTCAAATATTTAAAATTATATTACATAAAAACTTTTAAACAATTTGGTAAATTAAAAGTTCTATATTTAAGTCAAAAGTGCTATAATTGTTCTGAAAATGTTGTCCAATATAAACAAATATGTATTTGGTATTGGATAAAATTTTCAAGTTTCTAGCTTTAATACTTTTCGATTTATGACTAAATACTTAAAATCTGAACAGTGAAAATCTCGTTTACGGCGGATTTTTACCGATTTTACCGTTTTTACTCAGTTTTTCGATCGTTATTCTTGATTACTGGAGAAACTATGGAGATTTTGGAAAAATGACCTCTCTAAAGTACCATCTCAGTTTAATTTGGAATCTAAAAAGTTGCTGGACGAAACTTTTGGACAAGGATTTCTATACGAAAAAGTGTTTACAGAAAAAAAAATAAAAAAAAAAAAAATAAACATCATTGTAAAACCATAAGATCCTTCGCTTCACTCAGAATCTAAAACCAGATATTTTCAGTTCTTTACTTAGCCTAAACATTTTTTTGAAAATGTTAAGTAATAATGTAAACGTGTGTTGTTCACATTTAGAAAAAATTCAAACTCCTATTGGAATCATTTTTGAAGTTATAAATTAACAATTTAGAGTCTATGTAATATAAGTCTCGTTTACGGCACCTCTAATCGTTTTTAATCAATTTTCTGGCAATTTACCTTACGCTTGGAAAAACTATCGAGAATACAGGAAAACGCCTTTCAAAGTGCCATTTAGTGAGTATAAAGTAATATTCAACCACTTTTGGACAAAGTTTACTTTACTAGCCGAAAAAGTGTCTTTTAAAAGATTGTAAAATCTGAATATTATCAATCACATCACTCAGAATCTATAATGTAGTCATGGACACGCTATCTGTGAATAAATCACTGAACCGTCATCGTTTTTTTACTAAGAGCAAGTTCACGTTTAAGTTGTGACATTGTTGTCATTTGATTACGATTTACGAAATACTGACTACTATAATAGTCTAAGGCCGTGACTATAAGTCATAGAGTAATAAGAATAATAAGAGTAATAGTTATATTCTTATTACTCTATGCTGTAAGTAGGTATCAAATGTCAAGTGATACCCGCATCATAATACGTAATTTAAGACGGTATCATCATCTTGCTATCAACATTTAATATTTTCCGCATCATAATTCACGTACTTTCCATAGTATGTTGTACGCCGAATCAAAACGCTCATATTTCAATACTTTAAAGCAAAATTAATTATAAATACCTATTTTAACTTTAGATGTATGTTTATTTAGTGTTTGATCTCTGTTTTAAGTTATTTTAATCGTGAACAATTTGTGTTCGTGAGTCATGTCACACCTGTAGATGGTAATTGAACATTCTACGAATCTACTGATAAGCAAAATTACTAGTTAAGAGCAAACTGCAAAGGTGAAATCAATTTAGTTTTGACGTTTACTGAATTTCCATTGTAATAGTAGTGACATTCAATATGAATTTGAAATTCTGCGCCAATTTATCGTTTATGTACCAAGAAGCGAATCACTTGTTAGAGAGATACAGTTTGGCGGCCAAGTCAGGATTTTCTTCCGTCGAATGTGCCTTTCCATATTCAGATTCTTTGGAAAAAGTAGTGCAAGCAAAATCCAATGCCAACGTTCAACAGATTTTGATAAATGCTCCCAGAGGTGAAGCACATGAACTTGGTTTTGCAGCAATCCCAAGTATGGAAGACCGTTTTCGATCGTCTATTGATTTAGCTGTATCTTATGCACATGCATTGAACTGTTCCAAGATTCATGTTATGGCTGGTATTGTTGATCAACCTACTGAAGCTAATCATGAAACATATGAAAAAAACCTAACATACGCTGCTCAGCTGTTTGAGGCTAAAGGCATTATTGGTTTAATTGAACCAATAAATAAATATTCTGCGCCGGGATATTATTTGAATTCATATGAACGAGCAGTAGGGATTTTGAATAAAATCAATAGTCCTAACTTAAAGTTACAGTTAGATATATTTCATTTACAACAAATTAAAGGAGACCTGACAAATAACATAAAAAGTTTGCTGCCCCTCATAGGACATATTCAAGTGGCTCAAGTTCCCAAACGTAATGAACCAAATACTCCAGGTGAAATAGACTACGATTATATTTTTCAACTTTTGGAAGAACTTAACTATACTGAATGGATTGGTTTGGAATATAATCCTAAAAATAATACAGATTCAGGTTTGGCATGGTTAAGGGATTTAAAAGGAAGTGACAAATTTTAATTAAAAAAATTTTTGTTATATTACAAATATTTAAGAAATAAATTAATAATATAATTTGACTTATTCTATGATCCAAAGCATATTTACACCAGATTTTCCAAGATTGACACTTTCTAATAATCCATTTTCAGTTGTTTTGATGTAATGTAGGAATAATAAAACCGTATAGAAAAAGTTATTACGACCCTGTAACAATAAACTATATCAGTCAAATGGAATTTATGTCAAATATTTTATCGTGTTTAATCATTTTTAAGTTTTTACATTTGTTATCCTTTATTAAAATTATGAAAAATATATTACCTTTGGAAAATTATATGTTTCTTTACCAAGTTTTAAATTATAATGAGGTGGAATATTTGACTGTTGATAAATGACAATTTGCTTGTCAATGGATTTTACTTTTTCTGGATATTTAACAAAATGTTGAACAGAAAATGGGTTTTTACCCTTGAGACGTGTCAATGGAGATAGCTGGGAATCTAAGTATGTAGCTAATAAATGCATTACTAACTAAAAAAATAAAATACAAATGCAACATGGTATTAAAGTTGAATCATACATATAGTTAGTGCATTATAGAAGGTTAGGTTATGCTTACAACTGCATCTGATGGTAATTCAGTACTCCATTCTTTTCCTTTAAATGTTCCACCAGAATTCCATCGGTACTCAGTTAAACAAGAACCTTTGGCTAATTCTGAAACAAAAAATTCATTTCATTTTATACAAATAAAACACAATTATAATAATTTATTAACCTCTTATACGTTGAACTATATATTCTTGATTTGAGGATATTTCAAAATATGGAATAATATACAGTAAACTTGGTATAGTTTGAGCAACTTGTACAGTATGAGCAGTTTTTTTAAGTCTTTCCAAACCAACATTTCCTATTGATACATCCACAAATCCTTGGTTATATAAAGCACGATCAACATTTTCTATTTCTTTTACTAATCGAGCGATAATTGTTTTTGAAATCCACTATCAAAATATAATGAATTTGTTGAATACATAGCTAATTGATAACAAATAGAATTCAATAAACTTACAGTTCTCAAGTTAACAGACCATCTATCAACTTTATTACTGTCAACTTTAAATTTACGCCATACTTCTGAAGCCATTGCTACAGTAGAAGTACTCTCATTCAAATCAGATTTTGAAGGTTCAGCTAAATTAAAAATAAAACACTTACGGTTAAAATTTGAGATAATGTGTACAACAAATTAACTTACGTGATGAAGCAACTTGGTATATAGAATTCTGTAACATTGATGATATAGATGTATTGTTGGAACAACCAGAGCGATCCCATAATGACATATTTCGAGGTTCTGAATCACGTTCTAAAATTAAAATATTAGTTTATAATAAATATCAATATTTACTAAACCCAAATTCAAATGATTGATGAAGAAAATCAATAAATTTATTTTCAAATAAAGGCTATGATTATCACATAATCTAAAACCCATTTCTATTCGCCATATTTCATAAATAGGTTCTTACATTAGATATTTTTAACTTTTAAAGATTATTTAAGACTCAGATATTCATTATACTATTCAGAAAAGTTTTACGACCAAACTTCCAAAATAATCAACAAAAAAAAAATTGTTAAAGATCAAAAGTTGAAAAATAAAATATTTAAAGAAATGTACAATACAACTGACAAATTGTTGGATATTAATTGAATATTAGTGAAATTACAATTAAAAATACTGAAGTCCTATATATTTATAATATATCACAGAGGTCGACAATAAGTTTCTAAAGGAGTGCGATTTTTAAAAAAAATGTTCATAGTTCAGAAAGAAAAAAATACAAAAGTATTAATTAACAGATTTATTCATATTTTTTTTTTACCAAAAATGTAATTTAGTGTAAATAATTTGGATGAAAATATTATTAAGTTTAATAATAATTCATTTTATACTTAAATGAGACATTTATTTAAGAGCCAGTTTTTTTTGTAATTTGTTGAGAAAGCTATTTTGGGTCTACACAGAGACAAATACTGAAAAAAATAATCAAGTAAAAAATATTTTTGATAGTCCATTTATTTTCTTTCTGCGGTCCAGATCTGGACTGTGGGCTGCCTATAGTCGATCCCTACTCCATAGGCTAAGCAACGATTTTCTTAAAAGTATAAAATTATCACCTAACTAATGATTACAGAATAGTCTTATTTTAAACAAAACAATATAACATATTAGTGCAAATGACAAGTGCAATAAAGTTGAAAAATACTGATGACATTGACTATACATTAATAAATAATGGGAACTTCATTACATTTTTCTAAATACTACTATACGGTATTAAGTAAAATTTGAAAAAAAAAAAAAATTATAATAAGAACTGTAATTTACATTTAAAATTACAATGCATTATGTAACAATTTAATTATAATAGGAACACCTATTTAAATATAATGAGTCAACAATATGACAATAAATTATAATTAAAATTGCTGATATTGGTTTTAAAAACAAAAGAAAAACATATTATAACAAGTGAATAGTGACATCAAATTTTTAATTATCTCAAGGGCATAAGCATATATACAATGAAGATTGAGCATGAATACACATGTTTAAGATAATGACAATATGACACACACAAAATACAACCATTCATACAATAATAATATACACTGCGATATAAATACATTATAAAGAGCTTCAATAGGCGATTAGAATAGTCATCGAAAAAAATAGTTAGCAACACTATTTCTGGAGTATCACATATTCTGTTCACGTTTAGGTATCACAACTTAAAAGTTACATTAAGAATAAATATCAATATTACCTGTAAAAGAAAAGCTGTTTCTATTGTCATAATCTTTTAGGTACTGTTCTAGGGCAGATATATCTTCTATGGTTTCGTTATTGATATTAGCAACATATTTAGTGCCACTTCTATTTTGTTTTTCTGATCCAAAAGTATCTGAAAATATTCATAATTGATATAAAATTAACTTAGATGTTAACAATATGAAAAAACAAAAAATATAAATATTTAAAAAAAATTATATCAAGTATAGAAAATAAGTAAACTTTAATATGAACTTATTTAAAAATAAAATTCAAATGATGTTGAATTAATTATGAATACAAATCATTCTGAAAATATGCACTCTTTCAAGAAAAACAGTTCATAAATCCTATTTTTGTTTTTTTTTTTAAGCATAAAGCATAATTGTTGATTTTCTTAAAAAAATATATATATATATAAACATATATGAATTTTCATTGAAAAAATAGCCAAATATGAAATTATTAGTTAGAAATGATAAAAATAAGAAGTATAATAAATCATTTAAAAATGTTTTATACATAAACCTTTGAAACGATAAATCACATTCTATAATTTAACAGATATATATATATATATATATATATATATATATATATATATATATATATATATATATATATATAATAAAGAATGCAAATTTCTAAAAGCCTTTCAACCTAAAAATTAGCAATAGATCAATGATTTCTTAAACGTTTTTAATGACTTTTAATCTGAATATTATTCATGAGAGAAACACTTTAAAACTAAAAAAAAAAAACAAAACAATAATTATTTTTATCTAGTTTGTTAACAGTTAAGGCGTAAAGAGAATGAGGTTCCTAATTAAATTACATTTAATAATATTAGCAGTTAAATTAAGTAACAAGTAATTGTAATGTATAATATATAGTAAAATAGTTATATTTTCCACATTGGTACCAAATTATAATTTTAAGAAAAAATGTTGTTCTATAAATGTTTACTTTGTACACACACTCAAGTATTTGATATAATACATTTAATAGTTTAACAATGAGTTTAATATTCACAAAAAGTTAGAATGTATTGACATTTTGAAACATATTTTATATTATATTTAAACACGGTAAATAGCTAATAATATAATCGAATTAGTAAATTTATTTTATTAACAACATTCACCTGGTGAAATTTGAAACTGTTGGTTAGTCCATTTGTTTGATGTCCAGTTAATTGGAGTACTAGTCGTCGCAGGAGGTGTTATACTAGACGACGAATCAGGCGATTTTACTTTTATGTAAGCTAAAATAAATAGGAAAAAATTTAATTTTTGTACATTAATTGTCATAGTTATATGCATACAGTTAGATAGTCCAAGTGTCTGAAAATGTTCTGGTGCTAAGTGTAAGGTTTTGGTGGTCATCCATAATTTTATAAGGGATAGTAAATGATACAAGAGACTTAGTAATATAACTGCAGATGACACTGATTCAACAAAACGCCACCATGGAGTATACCAAGAATATGGTAAGATCAGTCTATATATAAAAAAAAATGATTCACAAATTAACACTTTCAATGTCGCCGACGTGTATACACATCAGCAACTTTATATCAGTAGGCTCCTAATGCCTTTATAGGTATAATTTATAAACTACTCCATAATGGTATCACTTAATGATATTTTTACGGAAAAAACTTCCCATGGCTCTGGAGTATAAACTCTTAATATCACCTTTATAATTGTATTTATAGTTTTTATTTTACACATGTATGCGTGTCTGAAGACAGTGCATTTTTTATAATAGTTATGTAGAAGACAAACATTTCACCCACTAAAAATATATTGTTACCTACTTGACGGTATTTTGAAAGACACAATTATTCAAAGACATTTTTTAAAATAATATAAATAAAATAATTAAGTATTGAATGATGAATAATTGAAAACATAATATTTAGAATTTCAAATAAAATTAATATTATATTTTTTTTGAAATTTTCTCTTCTTGCAAATAAATTAAAATTTGTTACTTATTTATTTTTACCGTTAAATACTAGATACTGGTAAACTTAATACATGATACTAAAATGATATAATTATGAGATGCGAGTGTGAAACACTTCTATTACACTACAATTGACTATTTATTTTGGTAAAATATTTTCTAGTCGTCTAGTGAAAATTTCTTAAAAAAAAAAAAAAATGTTTAAAGATGGCCAATACTTATGAAAAAGTAAATAAATTACACAATATTGAAATATTATCATAAGAAAATTATACATACACAAGATTATATTATAAATACATCTACTTGACAGTTAATTGATCGTATTAATTAATAGTTTTTATATTTGACACATATATAGTGGAAAAGGAATTTATGACTTACAAATCATAAGCTAGCATTGACAATATTATTGTGTTAATAGTGCCCCATATAAAATGTTGCTTCATTCTATCAACAGTGATTGTTAATTGAATAGCGTCTTTAAGTATATCTTTCTTCGACAGAGACGATTTTTGTTGAAATTCCAATGAAGTCCTGAAAAATAATTCCACGAATTTTAGTTTAATAAAATAATGATTTTCAGATAAATACATACCTCATGATTGAAAGCAAGCACGACTTTTGAAACGTTATAATTTTATTAAATAAGAATATTTTTGTAAATATCAAACAAAATGAAGAGTACCTATTACATGGATATATTTTGTTCGCGACTTATTCACCGGTTTGATATCACGGAGAATATTCGGTTTTGATTTTGTTTTTATTGACTTTTTGTTAAAATGAAACCGCAAAGAACGTCATTTAACACTGAATAATTGATCAACAATCCAAATTGTCCAAATTAACAGTTGTCAACAGTAAGAAAAGACGAAAAATCCATGTACGGGTAGCCGCATGCCCGCATGTTTCATGTAATCATACTCACGATTTCATCTACAATTTAAATTTAAAGTAACCATAACAATTTACAACTGACGAATCTGAAATCTAAACGCTTCGCGTGTATAAACAATGATAATGCAATATTCCGTTTCTCACTTCATGGCGTAATTCACCCACTCCATAATTATCGTTATCAACACTGACTGAATTATCTTTTCCCTGTTTATAAGTTTATATATATAATGTAAATAAATAAATACGTTTTGAATAATACATATTTTTTTAAATCCATTAAAACTTAACACTTTGTAAGCATATTATTTTTATTATTCAATTTAATATACCACTTTAAATACCTGTAAATAATTATAATATATAATATTATATTAATATTGCGGAGGAAGTAGTTTGTATTATTTTTAGTTTTTTTTTAAAGGTAGTCTTTGATATTATTTTAATGTTTTTTGTTTGTATTTTAATTTGTTTATCGTTATTCAATTATAGTATTGTATGAAGTATACCCCCGTGGATTCAATAATCTAAATGTATTCAGAATGCAACGCAAGAATAAAACAGAACCCAAAAAACTTAACAGTATTTGTGAAGTCCAAATCGATGGGAAAATGAGCTTGGTATCTTTGTATGATGATCTTGAGCATTTTGAGTATGACACAACCATTGATGATGTAAGTAAATATTGTTGTGGACATTGAATTTAATTGTATTATACATTTTCATTAATTAGAATCATTTTGCACTGTATTATCGGTCTTTGTTAAAGATATCATATTATGCTCAATATTCTTACATGCGTATTATGATAAGTGATACATAGGTGTATATACTCTTAATATACATTACCTACTAATTCAAAGTATGATATTTGTGAATTTGTGCTAACTTTTACTTGATAAACTCTGCATACTGCATTCCCTGTAACAAACCATGTAATTTTGTCCCAGTTATAGTATAAATTCTTATATGACAAGTTGGTACGCCTCTAATGAAATATTTTATTAAAACACACAGAGTATTATTATACACTTACTATCATAAATTTTATAGTCTATGGTATGTTTCAAAATTCAAAATCATAATGAATATTTTTATTCAATTTAGTAAAATGTTTACACAATATTAATTTGCCTGTGAAATAATTCAGTAATTAAAAAATTAATTCTATTGATTTAAACGTATTAATTTATTATAAATTGTTTTTAGTTGAAGGATTCAAATGAAAAACTTAAAACATATATTCAAGAGTTGAAAGATTATAATAAAAAATTGGAAAAAGAACTTTTACATTTTAAGTGTATCAATGATACATTGTCTAAAAATATTACATCATTGTATAAAACTGCTACTAGTGAAATTCAGAGAAAAGATAAAATAATTGAAGAACTTCGTAAGAGGTAATTATGTATTTTTTTAAAACATTTTTTGTTTAGAAATTATTGATAATTAATAATTAATAATGTATTTTCTCATTATGTTTTTAGTCAAATTTCCACAATATCAACATCAAAAATGTTTTCTTCTGATAAGATTAGTAAGCCCAAAGAAAATATTGAATACTCACAATCATCTAAAGAAAAAGTTGAGGAAAATCAAATTAACTCTACTGTTGATGCATCGAAAGAACTAAATCAGAATGATAATTATAATATCATCAATATTGTACATCCTAATGACAATATTCCAAAAACAGTTTATTATAAGAGATTATGTCAAAAGTTACAAGCTCAAAACGAAACTGTTAAGGCTCATAATATTATGCCTAATCAAATAGAAAATAATAATACAAATAGTTTAAAAAAAATAACATTACATACAAATGAAGAACTTAAAAATGATAGTGATAAATTAAAAGAAATAGAAATTCCTCTTATGCATAATGATTCATTAGAAACCCTTAGTTCTCCATCAGTTGTTTGTAAATCTGATGTAATTTCAAACGACTGCAAATTTGACAATAATACAGTTAGTCCAATTGTTCAGTGTGAGAAACCAAAGAATAGCAAAGGAAACAAATGTTCACCATTATTTTTTTCAAAGCTGAAAATTCCACTTAAATTGAAAAAGAAAATGGTCATGTCTCCAGCCACAATTGGTGTTAAAAATTTACCAGACAAAACCCTGAACAATTTTGAAAAATTAAACAAAAATAAAAATGAAGAATCTGACACACAATGCACCATTAATAATTTACCTCTAAACAAAACAATAGAAACTTTAACTAAAGATACTCAACCAACACTTATTAATGAACATAAAGATACTGCGACTGATTCCAAAATAGATGATAAACTACAACCAATCACAAACAAAGAACTTGGCCAACATTTATCCACGTCTGTAAGTAAAGATCAGATTTTGTCAATGGAAATTGAAAATATTCCAGGTTCATTTCAAAATGAAGAAAAAACAGTAGAAATAGATAATTCTTTAGTGGTTTCTAAATTAAAAGTATCTTCGCCCATTGTTTGTGAACAACTTTCTATCGATAATAAGTATCATAATCCAGTCAAAAGTGTTAAACCGCCTAGAGAAAATAAAAAAAAATCACCAGGAAAATTATCTCCATCTATCAATAGTAAACCATTTTCAACTGATAATGATAACAATAAATCAGTGAAGAGTGAAAAATCATCTACGAAGAATGAAAACAAATCATTTGGAAAACCCTCTTCACCTATTCTTAGTGAACAACATTCAACCGATTGTGAATTGGATAAATCAATCAAGTATGTGAAATCACCTAATAATGAAAACAAATCATTTAGTTCATCTCAACAGAGTAATTATCAGTCTGAACACAAGTTGTCTGAGACTAAAGATGTTTGTAATTCAACAAAATTAACCGAATCAAATAATTCTATCAGAAGTTATGCAGCAAATAAATCGCATGAAATTAGTATTCTTAATAAAACTTCTGTATACATTGAAGCCGAACAAATTCCATTTAAAGCAAGATCTGTAAAAATATTAAAAGATAGTAATACATTGACACTAATTAAAACAAGGGAATGTTCAAGTGTTAATTGTGAAAATACTTCAGTTGATAATGAATTTAACTTGTCAAATAAACACATTAAAAATACAACTCCGAGTAATGAAAATAAATTGATTTCGTTAGAACATAAGAAATATCAACCTGAACATAAGACAACTGATTTAAATCATAAAAGCGATTCAGTAGAATTTTCTCAGTTAAATAGTTCTTTAGAAACAGATGTGACTAGTCTTGCTAAAAATACATCCATAAATATTGAAGTTGAACAAGGCTCAATATTTAGACGGTCCAATTCAAGAAAAGTAATAATACATCCAAGCTTTAACCATGATAAAACAGAAACAAAAAAAGGAAGACGTGTTCAATTGATAACTATTAAAAACCATTACTCACAACCATTGCCTAGTTTTAATGGCGCTAAAAAAAAAGAAATCGATGTTAGTAAAAATTCGATACACATTGAAAAGGTAGTTGAAAGTAGTAGTCTCTTTTATATACCACAAGTAAAAAGACGAAGGACTATAAATTTTAGTAATGCTGAATCTTAATTTATTTTTCTTGAGTATATGAAAATAAAATGTAAACTTCAATGCTTCTGATTTTAGTTCAAAGTACCTGATTGAATATTAGTTGTATCATTAACATACTCTATTGCAGTGTTTCCCAACTTGCCAACAAACCTAACCTAAGGGTTCCGTGAGCCGGTGCCAAGGGTTCCGTGAAAACCTTGTGCCGGAAGTATCCGACAACCTACTCATTTAAGTGTACAAAATATATGTCAACATTACTATTGTAGAAAAATATGGGGGTTCCACGAAAGTTCAAGATCCTGAATAGGTTCCGCGAGTAAAAGAAGTTGGGAAACACTGCTCTATTGTTTAGTTATTAACTTTTATTATGTAAAATATGTAAATTGTATTTTTTTTTTATCATTACATCAAGTTGATTTTAAAATAAATTTATTTACACTGTTACTTGTTGTATTGATTGAAACCACGGTTTATTATACAGTATAATATATATTATATACATTTAATATTGAAATTTTAGGGAATATACGAAATGAGGTATGTTAAAGGTTCAAATTTTACATCATTTCAAGTGTGTCTTAGTGCCGTAGCTTGGAGCATGTAGAAAATTTAAATTAGAATGTGAAACACAAGTTTTAGTATTTTATTAATTTTTGGTTATTATTTATTTTATACGGTTTATTAGTTTAAAATTTTCAATCATAATGTAAGTAGTATATGTATTTAAGTATTATATATATATAACGTATTGAATAAAACTTTATTTATTTTATGCATGTCTGAGAAAACGAAAGCTCAAACAAACCATTTCTATTATTTATTAATCTGTACATAGTGTTTGACTTGGAAAAAAATTAGTAGAGATAACAGAAATATGAAGTTTTAATTATTGAATTAGTTTATAATAATATACTCTACGTGATAATTAGAATAATTACAATAAACATCAAAAACATTGAGCTGATACTGCCATGGTAGATCTCTCAGCTTGATAATATTGATGCAAATAACATAATTTGGAAATTTAAACAATTTAATATGATGAGAGACAAGAGTAGGAAGGTGTTCTATTGCGATTTAATTGCATAATTTTTTTAATGGGGAGAATACATTTTGGTTTGTATAATCTATGAAGATAGCATATAATAATAAACTATGGAAGATATTGAGTATTGACACAAATGTTGGTTTAACCACAGTATATATGAATATAATTATAATAGTAATTAAATTAATATGATCTATGGTGTAACCAAAGGCCTCATAGTAGTAAAGTCTATGTGTTCAACAGTGGTTTATTTTTCATAAAACAAAATATATTAATACTGTACATATTTTTATTTAAAAAATGTTTATTTAATAATAATATGATCGTCGTGTAGTTGTAAAAATATTCGTTTTGAAATATTTTTTTGATTTTTATAATATTTAAATAATTGAATGTATTGATTATATTTCATTAGAAAAAAGTGTATTTGAAATTATTTGATTTTTATTAATTTTTGAATTTAAATGATTATTAAAAGTATGTGCAAAGTACAATATATGTGTTCATTGTTATTGAACAAAGAAGTTATTAAGTAATAGGTGATGAGTAGATTTGTAACATGACACTGCCAAAATTAATATAAAAAACTACAGAAAGCAGTAGCATCATTTCAATTTTTTGAATTGGCACGAACAATTTCAACTAGATCACTAAAAACTTTATCAGTAAACCTCAGAATTCTCACTCCTAGAACACATTTCTTACATTTTAAATTTCAAAATAAAAAAAGTATACATAATATGATGTACTTATGTAATGCTTAGAAAAGGAAGATAAAATAAAACACTCTGTTTATGTTTGGCATTTCCTTAAATTCACGTATGAATAATGAACATCATTTATTCGATATTTGTATCGTATCTAGATACATGCTGACTTTGGTTTGGTCAGTGTTTTATTAAATCATGTATATGACACCTCTGAGCTCTGGCAGAAAGTTTGAATCCTTAAAAATAATGTGATACATATTTGTTCTCATCATCTTGTATACCATATTGAAGTTCTACACAAGTTTTTTTTTCCAATGACTCGTTCAATGAAATTTTGTAATGTGAAATATTTACTTATAACATTTAATTTGTAGTAAATATTGTATATAAGTACCCATCAATTAAATTCAGTAGAAAGTAATTATATTGCGTTCATAAATAGTATATTTCACGTTCGAGTCGCGATTATGTTGATTGCTGGAGAATTCATTTAGTTTTATTTAAAAGTGGCTTATTCGCATTCGTCAAAATATCTATCCATTTCATTTATATTGAGAACTGATGAGATTCAATACGTATAAGAGGTATCAACAGTTTTCATGTGATTCATGTTCAGTTCGAACGAACCGTTTGCTACTCCTGTTGGTTGTTACGCATATTACAGTTTGAAAGGAGAAATTTTTCTCTAACATTAGATTATTTGAAGTGCTTTTACAACATACAAGGTAATCATCTAATATCTATTAATAGGCATCTTTAATTCATAATAGGTCAACAGGTCATTATGTTTCGTTGTATATAGTCCATTATTTTTTATCTCATGATAAGACTATCTACCGGTACCTACAACTTGTAGGCTACAAGATAACAACGATAAGACTACAACTACTGTGTGATCCGTAACGTTTTAAATATTTTAATTAGTAATAAAATATAATCATTTTAGTTCTCTCCTGATTCGCTTTGTCAGGTACCCTACAGTACTGAACACCGTAATTTTGATTTGGAAAATTATACTCAAATATATTTTAGTTTTGTCTGAATTTTTTGTATCCACTGGCTTCACATCAATCATCGAATTAAGGTAGAGTATGCTAAAACTAATAAATTATAATGCCTAATTGTTCAACTGATCTGTTGGTAATTTATTGATATTTCATATAAAGTGATTGTTAATTATAAAATTACTGTAGACAATCATGTATTACAATTAATCAATTTAATATGTGCATTAAATAAATCTATGTTCAATAAACTTTCAGTGTAATTATCCATGTCAACAATTTTAATTTAAAGGTATTTTATGTTTTAATTAACATTTTTTGAAAAATGTCAAAAGTATCATGGTGTTCATTATATTACCATGGTATTATTAAATATAATATATAAACATTTAATTTTGATTACAGTAAATAGGAAGCAATTATGTATTTAAAAGTCAATTATAGATGGCTTGTATGAAATTTAAAAAATAATATTATGGTAATTTAATATTGTATAAATGTATTGTGAATCAAAATTACTTTACCTAATTTCATAATGAAACAATATTAAGTGCATACTACCTACTTATAAATTTTACATCATATTGGCAAAATTAAATAAAAATCTATTTGATTTATTAGTGGGTGTTCAATTATTATATGAAATGTATCATGCTTTTATTCAAATGTCTTATTTATTGAGCAATCATTAAAATGTATAAGCAGATTACAAGTTATTCATAATTTAATTTAAATAATGTTACTTTCACACGTGTTTAAATTATTTAGTAAATAATTGTAAATTCCTCATAACAATTTCAAATAATAAGAACTGGTACATTTTAAATTTAGGTATATATTTTGGTATGTATATGGTATCATATATATATATATATATATATATATATATATATATATATATATATATATATATATATATATATGACTTGTTATCAAAAAATATTGGTTTTTTCTCATTAGTTCTTTCTGTATCAATTTTTAATGACATTTGAAAAAAAAAACAAATTTAATTTAATCAAAATGTTCATAAAATAATAGTATTCAAATTGTGTTTACTGATAAATATATTAACTTATGAGCATTATTGAATTGCTCAATGTATTCAAGGTACCAATATTTATTAATTTTTCTTTACTATGAATATTGTAATGAAAAAATGTATTTTCACCCCTCGAAGGATTACTTGTACTACCAGCTCAAATTGTTCATTCTCATAAATAATGCCATCTTCTATATTGTGTTTATATTTAATGTATTTAATGAACCAATAACAAATTTCAAGTTAGATAAACTATCAAACGGAAAATTACATAATTTTATTACTTGAAGTAGAGAGAAATAATTTAGAATAACAAGCGAATTGCTTGGGTCTTAGATTGCCAAATGGAAAATTCCACAATCACATATAATCAGACAAATTTTTTATTTTTTTTTGTTTTTTATTTTTTATTGTACAATCTATAAAAAAAACAATTTTTTAAATAAGTACTCATGATAATATAAGTAAATACAATAAAATAAAATAAAATAAATTATATTGAGGCAGTAGTTGTGAGAGAAGAATTCGCCCATTGATGGAACTTTGTGGGGAGACAAAATTATAATTATACAAATGTAATATTTCTCTTTGATTTGTTTAGTTTTTGTTAATTAGAATTATTTTAAGACTTGTATTTTCTGGTAGTCAATGTTATAATCACAAAGTTTATTCATTAAATACAATACATTTAATTTTGACAAAATAAAGTTAAATCATTAATAATTCATTTAACTGAACACGAATTTGGCGGTGTTTCTCATAGCTGGTTGTGGTACTTAATGGGCACATAGTAAAATATTTCTCTGTTATTCTTGATGGTTCTCTTTTAAATCTTTCTGTTGATAATTGCATTGATTAACTTCATCTGTTTAATCAATGGTATTGGTATAGGGATAATAAAAAATGTTAAATATTTTACAACTCTGATATTTTTCATATTGGTGAATTGTTTATATTAATAACTAATAAAATATATTATCAATATCATTAATAGCGCTCATCTAGGTCATCATTGTTCTCTTTGTTCTGTTTAATAATGATGAAATGTCCTGTTTCAAATCTATTCTGTAGTTGAAAATATTGTAGTGAAAACTAGGGGTATGTCTAACCTAAGTAGAAGGTTGTTCAAAATTTTTCTCATGAAATATTGATTTGATTTTTCTTTTGCAGGCCATTAGTATTTTGTGACACATAATGCCTATGAACGAAACTGTACTTCTCCTCGATATTGAGGGGACAATTACATCAATTAGTTTCGTAAAGGATACATTATTTCCATATGTCAAAGAAGTTTTAAGGGATTACATAGAAAAGTACTGGGATGATGATGATTTTCAACTAGATTTGGAGTTATTACGTGGTCAAGCCATAATGGATTCTAATTTAGAAGGTTTTGTACCAATTAGTTCAGACGATAATGCAAAAGAATCGGTCATCAATAATGTACTATGGCAAATGAGTACTGATCGAAAAACTACTGCTCTAAAACAATTACAAGGGCACATATGGGTAGACGGCTATGAAAGTGGTCTTTTGAAAGGTCACTTATATGAAGATGTATTGCCTGTATTGAATAAATTAACTGACTTGGGCAAAAAAATATACACTTATTCGTCGGGAAGTACAAAAGCTCAAGAATACTTATTTCGATATTCTAAATATGGAGATGTGTCAAGTGTTTTCCTAAAATATTTTGACACCAAAATGGGACTTAAAGGCTCAGAAAACAGTTACAAAAATATTGCTAAGGACATAAATGTGAACTGCAGTGATATTTTATTCTTGACTGATGTATTAGCTGAAGCAGAAGCAGCTAAGAAGGCTGGCTGTAATGCAGCTCTTTTGGTGAGGCCTGGTAACGCTCCTTTGAATCCTGAGAAAAGTTCTGAGTTTAAAATCATGAAGACATTAGATGATTTATTATAAAATTTGTAATCATGCAAATTAAAAATACATGTTAACTACTTTTTTTTTTGTATTGTTTAAAAAAAATACACAAATATTACCATTGTTACACTTATTTATATTCTATTTATAATTTATCATTGTTTTTGATCAAACATTCTTTTTTCTCTCTGTGTTTTACTTTTAATTTTATGTTAAAAGACAATTTAATAACATTACGAAATATAAGGCATCATATTTGAAAAATACGTAGAAAATAAGTCGGTTGCATCAATAATAAGTTGTAGAACCTGAATTAGTATCATGAGGACAGTGGAAAGGGTTGAACGTTTCTGCTTTCATTGAGAAATATTTCCAAAAACTTGAAATTGTGAGTATTTTTCAGTAGAGTAATTAACTTAATTAAGTTTTAAATACAACTATGTATTTGATTATTAATTCAATGAAATATATTTCAAAAGTATATGTCAAGAAATATGTACATACCTAATTGTATTAGTAAATATTTTCCTAAATTATTATCATTTTTAGCTTAATGAAATAATTGTCGTTTTAACACTTTGTGTAGGTATTACTGTAGGTGTTATAGAGTATTACTAGATCATTAGGTGTAAGTAGGGTTAGCATGTTATCAGGCGTGTTCCCATTATTATAATTTTTGAGTATAGATTATGACTAAATAGTGTACAATATTTTGGATATCTATGTCATAAATAATTATTGATGGGCCATCTATAAACTAAAAAAAACACTAAAAAAACAAAATATGCGCTATAATATGCGTTAAAACATGGTGAAATATGCACTATAATATATAAAGAAAATTTAATATGCTCGAAAAAAACAAAAAAAAATTATTTTCATAAATTCTAATAATATTTATTTATAATCTAATTGTAAAAATTATTCCAGTGTTCTTCTTTTTGTCAATTAACAATAACCATTGCTATGTCTGTCAACATAATTGGTAAAGTTCAATAAATTAATAAGTAGGTAAATATTATAAATCATAAATTTTTGTTTCTACCTTGAAAATTGCACTGTATTATTATGTGTTTGAGAATATTTTCAAATTTGAACGATCTCCTGTTATTGGTCAGAAATGTTTTGTACGTTGAAAATGAGCGTTCGACGTCGACCGATGTGCTAGTGGCAATTTTGAAGTATGGAACATCAATACTAGAAATATCATCTGGAAAACCATCTAATTCTTCGATGTCTCTTATACCCAATAAAATGCAAGACATGTTTTTCAAAAGTGATAGACCAGTATTTTTTTCTAAAACTTGTTTTAATTATGACTGTATTTTCAATCCAATTGGACCTTTTAGAGTTTTAAACTATTTTTCTACAACGTTAATTTTTTCAATATAGTCACATAATAACAACCCCGTGTTTGTTATCTTTTTAAAGATGTAGTAAGAGACAAAAAATTTGATTTGATGAAAATAAGATCAACGTCTATTCCGTTTTTATTAATATATTTTTTCACTTCTCTGATGCTGACTGCATCGTCAGTGTCAAGTAATTCAAAAATAGAACGAATTGTTCTTAAATTATCGCAGTAATAATTTTCTGCATTGATCCAGGTACCCCAAAGGGTAATTACAGGCTCTGGAGGTAGACTTATTTCAGGGGCTATGGATCTGAAAATTTGAACGCGACTTGTATCTTTTCTATAAGTCTTTTTATCGCAAGCTATGACCTAATCAACTGATTTAAATTCACCTCTTACTTCTTCTGCCACTCTATGTAGGCCATGAGCAGCACACGTAACATGGATTATTTTAGAGAATAGGGCTTTAAGCGTTGTAGCTGATTTTACCATGTATGGCGCTGCGTCAGTTAAAAATAGTTACACGTGATCACGCTGAATATCCATTAACCGTAAGGAATCATCCATCAAACAGTTTGATTATTGTTGAAAAGTATGTTTTTTCTAGTTCTGCACAATTTATTAAAAACTGTTTCCCTGGTCTATCTAGTTCCAAAGTGCCCACTACAACATTCGAAATGTAACGTCTCTCGATGTCTGTAGTCTCGTCCATGCTAACCCATATGTTTTTATTTAAGATTTCCGATTTTATTTTTTCAACTGTTTCAATGCATAAATCATCCACATAGCCTTGCCTTAACGTAGATTCCTAAATTGGAATTTCTTTTCCCGTATAAATTTCCAAAAAATTACGAAATTGATTATTTGAAAGTTTATTTAAAGGTACCTATGTCAGCAGATAATAAAGCGTTACATAAATCTTTGTTGAAAGATGATTTTTTACTTGACTTCGTAAGAAGTTTTTGTGTTTTTTCTGTTTTATCCTACCGGCGTTTAATTGCTTTGGTATGTTTTTCCGTTTTCAGATGCTGTGTTACGTTGAATCTTTTTTCACAGTTGACTTTGATTTCTGAAGTCGCCAGATGCTTGCCAAAAAAAGCGATCATCCACCTCACACATTTATTTAACTCCGTTCTCACTGAGAGAACTGAGAGATTCTCACTTATAGGCGCGTCTTTGTGGGGGGGGGGCGATGGGGGCGATCGTACGCCGTATAATGTTTCATGTTTCCCCAAAACAAATATTAAGTATAACGTTTCTATAACTCAATTAAAAAATGTATTTATATAATATTTCATTGTCATTTGTTTCTCACATTTGTTCATGTGGCTACACTGCATTTCTTGATGGTACATAATAGGTATAAGCAAGGTGGATATATATATCATATTATACACCTTGGGTATAAGGCATAGAGTAATAAGAATATTCTTATTACTCTATGGCAGTGGTCGGCAAGTGATTTCTATTGGAGTCCGGAAAATTAAAATAATACGTAAACGGGGTTCGTAGAAAAAATAATTTATTTTATTACATTATTCAATGATTTTTACTAAAATGTTTAAATTATTTGTAGAGTAAACATGCCTTGTTATGTTATGGGAGAAATCGCATTTCTTGTCCATGGCTAGTTACTCGAAATCGGGAACTCTTGTAGAACATCTAATATGAAATATGTCCTCAAGGATCAAGGTGAGAATCCGTTAACTTTGTTCTCTACTTGTTTATAAAAAAAATATTTTTAAAAACGACGCCTTTTTAAATAATCACGATGGAAATTGAAATAACGTACTTATTAAACTATCAAAGAAAGATATGTCGACGGTCCAGATTATTACTGCCTTCCGCGGTCTGGATTTGGACCGCGGTCCGCCAGTTGCCGACCGTTTCTCTATGGTATAAGGTAACAATGAGCCAACACCACGGCTACAAACTACATCTTACTGCTGCTGACCATGTGTGGCCGACGCATAGAGTAATATTACTCTATGGGCCGACGGCCGTAGACCATAGACATATTATAATTACTCTGAGATATTAATATAGGTATTAATATGTTTATGCCGTAGACGTGTGTTTTTGTTTTATGCTAAACATAGCTGTAGATAACGATTATCTACAACAGGCCGTGAATAACACAGATGTTATTATTATTATTTTAAATTATAGTTGTTCGTTGGTTTTAACCATAGACTAAATGGTCCTTTTAGACCGTGGTTTAAAATATCGTTTGCGTTTAGCCGTTTGGGTTGTTTTTAGCATAGACATTATACTAGTATATAAGGTCTATGGTTTTTAGTTTGTTTTTTTTCTTGGTGTTACCTACTGTTTGTTACTTTAGTAAAACTGTAAAAGTGACAACTTATTCGTGATGGACATGAACAATGGTGATGTAAATACATCTCATAATGAAATAGCCAATACCAGTACTTCACAAATTATTAAGGTATCTGATTTAAATGCAACTCATGAAATTTCAAATAATTTACCAGTTAAAAATATACCATCGAGTTTAAATGATTGTAATGATATTAGTTCTGATTTTGGTGATTAGGTATTTGAATGGCTCAAAATTGAATGATTATAATAAAGCCCGACTGTTAGAATTACCTAATATACCTGATGATAACCTTATTTACCCTTATAGTGTACACAATGAAAAAGGTAAGGAAGAAAGAAGGTTTCTTAAAGAGTTCATTTTGAGAATTTCAAATGGCTTGTCTATTCTAACAAAGCTAAAGGTGTTTTTTGTAAAAACTGTGTTCTATTTGAACACAAAGGTGGCAAAGACAAAAATGTTCCTTTAAAAACTCTTGTAACTATTCCATTGACCAAGTATACTATTAGGTAAAGATGGCGATATTGTAAAACATGACCAACATTTATATCATAAAAATTGTGTTTTAACTAGTGATAATTTTTTGACTTTCTATAAAAATCCAGAACAAAAATAATAAATGTTGTCAATACAAGTAGGATGAAACAAGTTGTAGAAAACCGTATGAGACTAAAAACTCTGATCAGGCGCGTCCCCAAGGGGGGGGGGGCGAAAGGGCGTTCATAAAATATTGAAAGTATAAAATTAATATTATATCGACAAAATTTTAATTTATTGTTATAGCTAAGTAGAAAAAACTAAATCTCCACAAAGATAATAAATAAAAAGATAATAATTACTAATTAGACATTAGTTGTTTGATTTCACCTAATTACTATTTATATGATGATTTTTAGATTAAAAACTTGGTTAAGGAGCCAAATGGGGCAAACCAGATTGACTGGACTGGCATTAATGCATGTGCATAGAAATATAGATGTAGACATAAATAATATAATTGACCGGTTCCTAAAAAACAAACGAAAAATAGATTTTATTGTATAACTGTACTTATTTATTATTATTATTATAAATAATAATACGAAGGTATAATAATATATCGATTTAAAAAATAGGTTCGCCCCCCTTCCCCCCGAATAATTGGCGTCCGCACTCAAGTCTTTATGTAACCGTGGGCCATGGCTTTATACGTTTTAACATTTTACTTTTGGAAAGTAGGAATTTAAAGCAACATTTGCCGCTCACTAAGTACAAACCACAAAATTACTTCATTTTTTTCAAATTAACAAAGGAAATTAAAAAAATAGCATGATACTTATAAAAATAGTAGAAAAAACGCAAAAACCCTAAAATATGCAAAAATATACACTAAAAGCTTTTAAAGCTACATTCGTTTTAGTATGAAACAGATTTGTAGCTTACTCAGCTATATTCTAACATCTAACATGTTATAAATAAATATGCAAATGCTAGAAGTCTCGAGCCCTGTTAGGTTAGGCTATAAGGGAAAAAGTTAATTCCAAAAATAAACTAAATCTGCTTTCAAGGTATTTTTTGAGTGATTAAAGTTCTTTCTTTGTATACAAAAATATAAAATACAAATTACATCCATAATTTAGTAAAAATATCTTGAGAGTATAAACAACCATGGGCACCCATAAGTAAAATTTTAGAGGGAGGCAAAATAATTTTTTTTTAAAGTAAAACAAGTAGGTAAATGTTCAATGTTATTATCAATATAAGTGTATATAAATAAATAAATAAATATGTATATATATATGTATGTATATAAATATTCCACATTGTATAGTACCTATTAATAATAAATTATTGAATCTTCATCATATATAATATCTAATTCAAATACATTTTAATAGGTTGGTATGAATAAAAACTGTGCAAGATAATGGTGGTGGTAATTAGTTATTAGACAAGGTGACAGGTGTATTGATTTTGAAGAATTGATAAATTATTTTTACCAAAAGATTCAAATGGTGTTTTTCTATCTAGGTCCCATGCTTTATAATGGTTGGGTGAATCAGTTATTTTGTATACACATTTAAAGTTGAAAATTTATGTAAAAACAGCTAATTTTGTAAAAACCATTAAAAAATTTGGTTAAATGTAAAAAAAAAATCCTAAGTAACAATTATTAAAATTTTTCTGTACCTTTTGGAGAGTTTATAAGTAGGTAAGGTCATATTACTTTTGAAGTCTTAATATCTAAAATCAAAATTTTCCATTAGAAATTAATTTTCAAATACCTCTTATTTCAAAGCTCTATTTTTAATCCAAAAATATTCAATATTTTTTGAAACTTTTTTAAGTTAGTAGTTGTATGTTATTGATATATGGTAAACATTTCAAGTTTCTAACAAAACTACTTTCAAATTTATTACTTAATAGTTAATAATTAAAATCAATTTATTGAAAGTGCTATTAACGAAAAATTTTACGGATTTGAATTTATTTTTTGGTGAAAATTTCCCATGGAGTTAAATGCAAACAAAAATTATCAAGACATACAAAATATGTAGTAATCATTGATACATCGATACATGACTAATGCTATTTAGTGAATATACCTACTCGGTAGTCATTGCTATGATGTTTAAAATCTATGTTAAGTTTTTTGATTATAGAAGGCAGACATTAGTTGTTAGTAGGAAACGGATTTTAATTTCTTAAAAATTAAGAAAAATTTCCATAAAAAATACGACATAATGCTTTAAAAATGCTTTAATATCAAAAAAATGCACTAAAAACCATTAAAAATGTTATTAAATTCGATAAGAACAAAATTTTGAACAGTTTTGTGTATGTAGAATATTGTTTAAACTTAAAACTTATAAACATACATTATTTTATCGACACCAATTAGTTTTATATCGCGTATCGTAACGTTATCGAGATTATTTGATGGGAATTACGTATAGCCGTATAGATAGATACAATCAGCCGGTTTTCGTAAAAATAACTGATTTACGAGACAAAAACAAACATTCAAAAGAATTTACATTTAATATTTTTAATGTATAGATTGTAAATTTTCATAAATAAATGAAATTTATAAAAAAAAAGCTGGTTAGTGAGATGATGGTGGTACAAGTTCGTCCTTCGTCCCTTCGGTCCTCGGACAAGATATTGGTGATGACACTGGCTTAACCTGATAGGTGTTACTTATAAAATCGAAGGTACGTATTATCTAAATTATTTTCATGATTAGATGTTCAAAAATGGCCGATCCAAAGTCAATGGGAGAGAAAAGGGAGGAAAAGAAGAGAACATTAAGAAACGTTCTCTGTTGACAATGCGAGTTGGTAAATATTATTTTTAACTTAACCGTTTGTTTGGTGAAGAAAACATTTTATAACGACACTAATCTTTTTTTTTTTAAACGTCGACTTTATACTTTGCATTTGCACCAGGCTCGTCGTAAGATATCATCCGCCCTAAAGCGAAAATTTGAATGCTGCTCTTAAATACTAAGTTAAATAGGTACATGAATAATATTGAAATTAACAAATGCGTGTCAATGTGTTGATTCATAAATTTGAATTTGACAAAACCATAAGTAAATATACTACTTAAAAAAAAAATTAGAATAAAACACGAGTATACATCATACACATAGGTACTATTTGTTTGAATAAAAATCAAAATGAGAAAAATATATTTTATAATTATTATAATAGCTTTTTGAAATTATAGTGCGGCATTATAATTTAACTTTTCTTGCCTCTTTTATTGCAAAATCCCGTAGTAAATTTTTCGAGTTTGACATTTGTGCCGACTCTGCTTCAATGGATAAAATTCAATGATTTTTCGTAAGTTTCAGTTTAAAGAAACTTCTTCACGCAGACGCTACAGTCACTGGAATCATAAGAACGATTCTTAAACTGGTCGCAATATTAAGATAGATTTTTTGAAGTTGATGATTTTAAACATCCTCAAGATTTTTTTACTTTGAGAAGTAATTTTGAACATTCAATAATTTAATTTTGCCGCCTCAATTTCCTTAAAATATTTTGCCGCCCTAAAGCAACGCATGGCTTGCTTGTACCCTAGCAATGGGCCTGATTTGCACTCTCAAATATTATACTCGTGATTCATTTTATTGTAGCCTTCAATCTTTATGATACGAATATACGATGCATAAGTATTCAAATTTTAAATATATACTCGGCTGCACGATGTATAGACGATTTACTATCAAAAAAATTGTTTCATATGATTTGATAGTGGATTGGCTTTAAAACAGCGCGTATAATAAATTTGTTTTAAGTAAAACACGTAGGTTGGAAATATAGTGAAATAAAAAAGAAAGTATTATTATAATAAACACTACAAAAAATGCCAACGGCACGTAGTGTTCCCAAGCGGTCACCCATCCAAGTACTAACTACGCCCGACGTTGCTTAACTTCAGTGATCGGACGAGAACTGGTGTATTCAACGTGGTATGGTCGTTGGCGATTGTATTGAGTGTAATAACTGTATTTAAATATTTACACATAACGTTATATCTAAAATATTTTTTCAATTAGCTACTTAAAAATAAATCAACAATAAAAACGAATATTTTGAAAACATTTCTGTACTATAAGGTTAAAAATTAAAAACAAAAATGATTGCTATTTTGATATTTATGCTATTAGCAATAATTCACAAAATTGTTCATAGCAAAAACTTTAAATGGTAGTGCAAGTTCGTCCTCGGAATAGATAAAATATGGTGTTCGATGTAGGTTCTCTAACCTTAGACGAGCCACTTTTTACGATTGACAAATGATACGTGTAGTATGATTTTACTCTAAATTTGAGTATTTCATTTGGTATTATATTGAATTTTCTTAACTTGAAATGGTACAAAGTTATTCCATCATATATTCACTTGCTTCAATATTATTCCATACTAATTGGATACACATTCGAAATAATGGTATTTAAAATAAAAAATTTCTCGATTGTATGATGTTTAACTGACTTTTTTCTGGTTAAAAATTCCATTGCAACTGTGTTTTTAATATAAAAGTATGGAAAGCAATTTTGGTAATTAAATATGATGCTATTATTAACTAAGAATACTGAAAACTTGGCTGGGTTGTTGTATGATGATCTGAAAATTACTTCTACATAGCCCTTTTAAGTGTAAAGTCTATCAACTGTGCTCATTTTTTTTTTTTTTTTTTAATTAAAACAAAATCACACAGTAAAAAGCTGGTAAGTGAGATGATGGTGGTACAAGTTCGTCCTTTGTCCCTTCGGTCCTCGGGCAAGATATTGGTGAATGGTGATGAATGTATTAAGTTTTAAAGAAATGATGACTCATTTCTCTAGTATAAAACGATTCTGAGCAAAGCTTCAGTGTAATATAATATATTATTATTTAAATACTGTTTACGTATTTTGCGGTTATTATTTGTATAATTTTTCGTGAGTTTAGAGTACGAGTGAGGTCCTATTCAATTTTCAGAACTATTTATTTAAAATTAAAAATGTTATTAGAAATAAACTTTAAATAAATCTACAGTCTATTCCGTATAAATTATATAATAATTTATTTAAACACTCATAAAATAAAATCCTGAGTCACAATTATAAAATATATAACTTTTATTCACTAAATTCAACAACTATACATATAAGAATTTTCCATAATTAAATATAAATATTATGTCAATTGTATTACCTATTTATTAATAAAAAGAAAATAATTATTTCTTCACTCAAAATTAAAAAGAATAAGTTTATATATTTTACCATTTTTAGTCTAATTGTCGGTAGGTTCTTTGTTCTATCAACCTGTTTAAAGTGTTCTCGTTTGAAACAGAAGATTTTTTTAAACAATAGATTTAAACATGTTGTTATATCTGATTCCAAAATTTCATTATAATAGAATGAACCAATTTTCATGTATAAATATTTAAAGTTGAAAATTAATATAAAAACAGTTTATTCTGTAAAAATCATGATAATAATTTACTTAAATGCTTGGAAAAAAATCTTGGGTCACGATTATTGATATTTTTTCGGTATTGATAGTTTAGTATAAGAGTAAACTTGTATTAAAATTTCAGAACTTTCTAACAAATACTCAATATTTCATTAGAAATCAACTTAAAAGAAATCAGACAATATCGTAAAAAATCGTATAATAATTTATTAAAGTGTGTATAAAAAAAAATCCTGAGTCACGATTTTTGAATTTTTGTTAGGATAATTAGGTAGGTAGGTATATGAGTAAGGTCATATGACATTTTCAGAAATTTTTGTCAAATATTTAAAATTATTATACATAAAAACTTTCAAACAATTTGGTAAATTAAAAGTTCTATATTTAAGTCAAAAGTGCTATAATTGTTCTGAAAATGTCGTCCAATATAAAAAAGTATGTATTTGATATTGGATAAAATTTTCAAGTTTCTAGCTTCAATACTTGTCGATTTATGACTAAATACCTAAAATCTGAACAGTGAAAATCTCGTTTACGGCGGATTTTTACCGATTTTACCGTTTTTACTCAGTTTTTCGATCGTTATTCTTGATTACTAGAAAAACTATGGAGATTTTGGAAAAATGACCTCTTTAAAGTACCATCTCAGTTCAATTTCGAATCTAAAAAGTTGCTGGACGAAACTTTTGGACAAGGATTTCTATACGAAAAAGTGTTTACAGAAAAAAAAATAAATAAACATCATTGTAAAACCATAAAATCCTTCGCTTCAATCAGAATCTAAAATAAACATCATTGTAAAACCATAAGATCCTTCGCTTCACTCAGAATCTAAAAATGTATATTTTTAAAATTTTTATAATTCCAAGCATCAAATACGTATAAAAAATGATTTAAAAATGGAAAAATGCTCTAAAAATGTCAAAAAAATGCTTTAAAACTTAAAAAGTTTAAAAAATGCAAAATAAAAGTTTCATTTTTAAATTCTCTGATGTATGAATCGAATTATACACTTAGAAAGCATTACCCTATGCTACCCACTAAAAAATGTATTTTGCATCAGAGTCCATTCCCTAGTTATTAGTTTTAATTTCAACCACGAGATTTCACCTACAGTTACGATGTTACATTTAAATAATACATAATACTATGTATAATTTAGGTATTTGACGTCGAACTTATTTAACTATCGCCCCCCTTAAATACGCTCCTGAATGAATTTTATTCGTTAGAAAGTTCAAAACAAAGACAAATTCAACAAATTTCCACCCTTTAAAATTGTTCACCCAGGACTATAGTCCTAATGAACTGTAGGGTAAATGCGTCTCTGGGGCTGTAGCTTTATAAACTCTCTAACTACGCTACTAGATAGCACAACACGTATTTTATGTGGTAGATCGTGCACGTCACTGACGGTAGGTCGATTCAAAAGTGATAGCACAGATAGATCAGTTCTCGAGATCGGGCGAGTTGTTATTTTTTTTTTCCATACGCTGTTCTGCACGAAACGTTAACCACGAACAATTGCGGATAAATAACAATAATGGTAGACAACTGACAAAACGGCGTTGGTTATTATAACACACGGTGATGAACACAAAGTGCAACGAATGGCATACGGACGTTCATATATTTTATCGTCAGTTATTAATAATAGAAAAAAAAAACAATTGTAAATACCACACCGGGACACTGCCACACTGAGCAGGGTACAAATGGTGAGTATTTATGGGTAACGGACAATGGAGTTAGAATCGAGAGGGATGACCGCCACTTATAGACAGCAAAAGTGTCATTTTCACTCCCCTCGCAAAAAATAACTTGACGTTACAACGTCAACATTCATGACGTGAATTGAAGGAATACTCTGATATTAATTCAAAATTACTTGTTTTCTGATAATTCATAATATTGTAATAATATATATCAGGCGCGTAGCCAGGATTTTCTCATGGGGGGGGGGGGGTTGACAAAATTCGTTAGTAAACTTACTTATATTTATATTAATCCCTAAAAGGTTAGCATTACTCCATGTAGCAGACATTTTTTTACTCAAATGTATAAAATATAAATAACTTAAGCATTGACATTATAGGTACTTTATTTACAAATATAAAGATTTTTAATTTATACGATACCTTTTTACTAATTAAAGTATAATGTATTTATAATTAGTTTTATAATATTTCAGTCTATTTTTTAACTTGCTTTTTTTTACCTTTTAAGAAAACTCAACTAGGGAACGCGATTGCTGGAAAAATCATTTACAAAATACAGACTTAGTTACTAAAGTATATTTTTATTGTGTATAAGTAGGTACTAGTTTATAATATAAAATTAATTAAAAATTAAATGCCCGAAAACCAAGATAATTTCTATACGATTTAAGCTTTATATTTTATCAACGTATATAATTATACTAAGAAATATTATAATGAATATAATCAAAACTTTTATAAACGAAATATTTGATGGACAGTTTAATTGTTTTGATGATAGATTTTTTTTTGGTCAAAAACTAAAAAAAAATGTCAGTATCAAGTTTAAAGTTTTTCAATCTCGAACAATATTTCTGTCATTTTTTTAAGGGTTTTCAAAAACTCATGGGGGGGGTTGTGACCTGATAACCCCCCTTGGCTACGCCCCTGATATATATTATTTAATATTACGATTGTATGTATAGTGGCATACGACACTTATTGCACCTGTTTGTGAAATGGTTATAAAAATAGTATTGACGTTCTTAAAATGTCACGTTTTGAATTTATCATGATAAATTATTAGGTTTTAAAAGTTTTTATATATTCGTAAACTAGTTTGCTAAATTTGCCGAATATTACATTGAATTTTGCTTTTTTATTAGATTTACTTATGGTGTAGCTAGGATTATTATTTTGGTGTTGGCTGTAATCATTAAGTTTGTTCGTTGATGCTTCAACCATATTTTTAGTCTTGGTTCTTTGATATTTACTGTATATTTTATCATGATATTAGTAATAAGTAATAAATAATCCTGATTGTTTATAATTCTATAATATTTGTTTTTTATATGTGTATAAAACTATGTAATTTGAAAAGAAAAAAATAAGTCATTATGAATTTTCTTTTGTATCAATAAAATGTAAACATTTAGAGACGACCTTTGGTTAATATCCAATATAGATACCCTACATTTTTAACAAAATAAGAGAGATATTTTAGCCTTTTACTGTTAGAAATGAATTCGATATTTTTTCATCAGGAATATCAATATGTTGATGCATAAAATGACAATTCTAGTTGAAATAAGTCTGAATTCTAATGTTGTATTTCTAAGAAAGGTCTTAAGATTTTTAAGCGTGGAAAAACTTTTCTCTGCTTTAGCATTGTAAAGTTGAGACTCACTAAAAATGTTAGCGAATGTTTGGGAATAGTCAACAGATGCCTATCATAAATAATACACTGATATAATTTTATTATTACCTACTACATTACCTCTACAACCGATACGTTACGATGTACAATCAATTATTAAATAGTAACAAAAGAAAAACAAACAAAAGAAGACAAAAACTGTTTAATTCTAATAACATTATCGACTTTTCCGCGAAATTTGTACAAGTTACAATTCGAATGCATGTTGATTAGTTCATAAAAGTACAGAACATTGACATTTTTTAAAAATTTTTCTGAATTTTTTTGTGGTTTCTCCCTTGGTTACGCCGTGGCTTGGTTCGTATGAAGTGAAGAATTTATCGGCTTTACAATGATGTTCACTTTATATTTTATACACACTTTTTCAAAAATTATTATTCGTTCAAAAGTTCGAAAAAACTGCCGAAAAATTGAGTATAAACGGTAAAATCTGCCGTAAACAGGATTTTTACCAAGTCGTACTTTCAAAATGATTGGCGCTCGAAACTTTACGTCAAGAACACACTTTTAGAAAAGTTATAAAAAAAAAATTTAATCATTTTTAGTTTAAATATAGAACTTTAAAAACACCTAGTTTTTCGAAAGTTTTTTCACAGTAAAATTTTTATTTCGCCTCTCATGCCCGTGTTCCGGTGTACGTTATGATATTATATAGTAAAAAACCCGGTAATGAGGGGTGAAAAAAGCAAAAAATCTGTATGCCCTCTACGGACTAGAATTATCGCGTACCGTAAAATGAATCATGTCAAAGGTTTAAATCAATAACAATTAAATATACAGATAATGAATAACGACGATGGTAATCATTCACCTATTAAACTTATATAACTTATTTATAAACATTTGGTGCGCACACACACACACACACACACACACACACACACACACACACACACACACACACACACACACACACACACACATACACACACACACACACACACACACACACACACACACACACACACACACATACACATACACACACCCAGTGTCATACATATGCGAGGGCGTGGTTTTTATGTGTATTTAGGTGTACAGTGTGTATGAAACAACTGAAAACACTTTAATATTTCTTGAAGTTTTTATGTATCATTTGCTTACATCGAGGAATATAAATACAAAATTCTCCAATGTTCATTATTTTAAGTTCAAAACTCGTTGAGTTGAAAGCGTTCTAGTTTTTGAAATTACATTGGGCATCGGATACTCGTTTTGATATTTAACACAATAAAATATAAAAGTACGAGAAGTTTTCCTAGAATTCAACTTTCGACGACCAATTTTCGACATTTGAATCATCGAATTTCCGAATCCCGTAGAACTTTTGATTCAATTAAAAGTAAATATTATGAAAATCTCAATGAGAACAAATAACCACGTGTCCGTGCACATCGTGTCTCAAAGGTGTTTGATATGAGCTCGATCAGCCGAGATTGTGTTGCTATAAATATCATAGATATACGTCGCATCACGGAAACAAGTCGAACGCATGTGCATAAAATTATAATAATAATTTGGTCATAGATTAATAGTATGTATATTTACCAACTTCGATATTATTGTGAAATTTGTCTTCCAAGATTTCTTATTCAATGAGCTTACTTTTATCTTTGATATGTTTACATATAACATGTTAATATAAGACCTATCAACGAGATGAGTGTATGTTACAGTATTTAAAAAAATCGTTTTATTACGTAAATCGATAAAACTTGGTGTTATACCAAGAAAAATATTCAAATTTGGTGAGACAACAGCGTTGGGCAAAACAAAAAACTTAATGTTGGTTTTTTTCTATGATCTATGTCGTAGCTATTGGTACTAAACGTGTACATACAACGATCTCGATGATTTGTATTCAGTTTATTTACCTCTCATTTGTTTTTTTTTTTTTTTTACATATTTTCATCTCTTTGATAGGTCTTTAATACGTGATAATGACATTTTATTTTTACATTTATCATACACTGCGTTCGACTTTTTGAATTTTTTATACGACGCGTACCTATGGTAAGTTTTCGTAGAGGTGTCATGTTTCACAATGTTTAATTTCATCAACGGTACAGATAACAGTAATTATATATATTATTATTATTATTTTTTGTTTATTTATGTTCTCCTGACTTCAATCATTAAAGCTTCTGTATATGAATATTACAATATTTAGTGTTTGTTTACCAGATAGTCTACAACAGGGGTCGGCAACCTTTGTAACCATGCGGATTAGTTTGACCATAACGGACCATATTTGTGATAAACTTTTCTCGGAGGGGCACTTAAAAAAAAATTATACATGACATAGGCAATGCTAATTGTATTACTATTAAATTCAGTTATTTTACATTGAGTATTAAAAAAATATAAAAAAATTCTACTTTCTGAATAGAAAACATTGCTTCTGGGAAAAAATTAAATTAATTTAAAAAAATATGAAGTTTTAATGTAATGCGATTTCTGTACCTGCATTGCATATTTTGTTAATTTTTCTATATCGGCTTGTAAGCTTGTCGTTAAAATTCGTAATGCAAGGTTTAAAAGTTCGTCACTAAGGCGCGAAGTGTGTTTATTTTTACTGTAGTTCAAAATCTAAAATGTCTGCTCACAAACAAATGTACTCGTAAACGCCACTATACATTTGTATGCGAATTATCTGATTTCTGGGAATGCAGATATAATAAGACAACTATACAATTGATACAAACTAGTATTTCTTCTCGAAAAGAACTTATTAGAATATTGTAATTTTGAAGTTCAATAACTTCCATCATTTATGTCTACTAGAAAAGGATTCTGGAATAATTTTATTACTTCATCATATCATATTTATCAAAATCATCAAATCTGGTTGAAAATTCGTTTTACAATTGTTTAATGATATTTATAAATTTAGGTTTAATTAAATCCCACTGCAAAAGTTTTATAAAAGATTCAATCGCAGATTTACAATATGAAAAATGATAAAACGTTTTTTGACACAAATGATTGTACAATAGTTTTAATTTTACTTGAAACGGTTTAACATAAGTATACTTATCTGACAGCAATTTTTCTTTACTTTTTAATTTTATGTTCTAGTCATTCAAAAATGATGTACAACCTGTTAAAAATGCCAAGTGAAGAATCCACGATTCATCTTATAGTTCGGTAACGATTTTCTCTTTTTCATTTATAAATATTTCTATTTCCAATCGTAGATCGTAAAATGCTGCTCCTCTACTCAACCATCTAATTTCTGTAAAATATATAACGTCCTTATATTCCGATTCATTTTCAGCCAAAAATTGTTGTAATTAGCGACGACCCAAACCATTTTTCGAATACAATTTATTGTGGAAACTACAACACAACACACTACAACTTCTTTCAACGCGAGGACTTCACAATACAATGTTTCTTGCAAGTGAATTATACAGTGCAAGTTCATGAGAATTTCATAATCGTTTCCCAACATTTTTTTCTTTATTCTTCCTACTACACCTTTATTTGAGCCACTCATGTTTTTCCCACCGTCTGTTGTAATCCATTAATTTTTTCCACTCTAATCCTAAATTGTTCAGTGATTCATCAATACTTATGAACAAATCTTCTCCTGTGGTGTAGTCCCTTTTAAATTACAAACACCAGCTAGTTCTTCATAAACCTTAAAATTATCATAAATTCCTCAAATAAAATTAAAAGTCACGCTTGTATCACATATGTCTGTACTTTCATCCGTTGCGAATGAAAAAAAACTGAGCTAATTAATTGTTTCTTACAGTTTCTTAAATTTATTCAGTCAACTGAACAAAATTATTTTAAAAATGTAATTGAAACATATAACTTTATTTAATAGAAATATATGCGGGCCATAAAAATGGCTTCACGGGCCATAAGTAGACCGAGGGCCGCAGGTGGCCAATGTTTGGCTTACAAGACTTGTAATAAGAATATTACATATAAAATTTTAACAGATTAACTACACTATTATTTACAGTAAAGCACATAGGTACACATACACACACATTTTTTTTATCTTGTAAATAATTTAAATCTAATTCGAAACGTCGTGGGGTGGACCACGTCGAAGTCTGCGTTTGTTCGGACGGTCATTCGATCTGTAGTGTTGTGGACTAGGTACTTGCGTTACACAGATGACTGATCAATTTGATCGACACATTTTTTATAGAGTTTTTGATTGCAGATATTTTGAATACTGAGCGCAGAGCGTCATTTTGTACAAACTGGGGGTGTTTGAAATCACCGGATAGAACTTGACACTGTGAGACTTGTATTTTGTTTATGTACAGGCTTGTGGCACATTTTCCCCATACAGGACTGCATTTAGTAGTAGTGGTCGTATAATTTGTTTATACAATAATAATGAACACTTCCAGCTCAATGAGGTTTGGTAATTCATTAATGGATATAATAAATAATAATTATAAATATTAGTTTCATCTATATCAGGGATGGCGAACTTTTTCTGGGTCGAATGTCAAAATTTTTCAAATAAGATTTTCTAAAACTGTTCGCTTGCCCCTCCCCTCTACCCCTCCACACACACAAAAAAAGAAAGTCAATTTTTGTGTTTATAAATTATAAATAATATGCTTGAATTAGATGTCAATGTTGAATAATACGTATTAAAAACGTAATTATATTTTAATGTGAACTCTATTGTTACTGTTAATGGATAACATTTTTCATATCAGAATATCTAAATTGCTAATTTTAGTTTTATCGGTCAAAGTATTTTTCTGCTTTGACGTGAACAAAGTCACTACAGAGAATAAACTTTCAAGATAAATTAAAAAAAAAAATTAAAAGTATGGAATGAACCACTTTTTTTTACATTTATACATCTAAAAGCAAATACCAGACTCCCAACATTTTGATGTCTGCATGTTTTACCATTTTTCCTTGTAGACGGTTAATTCATATTTGAGACATAAGTGAGTATAAATGTCTAAAGAAGCATAAATAAAATTAAAATGTAAAAAATTTGTGCATCGTATTTATTTTAGCGATAATTTCATGAATAATACGATTCAAATTTTTATTTTCATTAAAATTTTGATAAATTCAATTTTTCACGTGTTGCTCTAGAATCTATGTCATACATTATCAATACCTACGTATTTATATTTTTTTAAACACGTGTAGAACGATTTCTTATCGCACAATAAAATACAAAGAATAGGTATTCACACGTATTCATTTATTTATATTATAAATCCGACAACTAATAATAATAATAATAATAATAATAATAATAATAATAATGTACGATCGTGCGGCGGGGTCGCGCGTCGAGCCGCGGGTGTATGCACTATACGTACGCGTAAGGGTTGCGCGCGCGCCGGCCCGTCTGTTCGTGGCCGCGCGTCGTGTATCGAGAACGACGGCGGCGGCGGCGGCGACGACGACGACGAACGTTTCGCCGGCGGCGGAAGTCACTGGCCCGACGTCGTCCAGACCGGAAGTGCTACCGCGTGGTGATATACACGCTTTACGCACGATTTCGGCCGCGGTGGCTGCGTCGCGTGCGCGTACTCACACGTACACAAACACACACACACACACACACATACACACACACACACACGTATAAACACACACACACACACACACACACAAACACTATAATACTAACACACGGACAAAAACACACACGCGTTCGTGCACACACTCAGGACCGTTATTTTCGCCCGTCGGCCGGCCGGCGTGGGACAAGCGAGCGAGCGACTAAGTGCGATACACCCTGTACACCGGCGCGTACGCGACGCGCGGGACCGTGTGATACGTCGAGCGCGTGATCGTACAGGTGCGTATTCATCGTTTGTTATTTACCGTGATATTATTGTCGTATGATCGCGGCGGCGGCGGAGAACGAAAAGTCGTGTCGACAGGTCGAATAACCTGAAACGCGGTGCCGTGATAAAATCGTCTTAGCGCAGCGTTTCGACATTTCGGTCAGCGGACCGTAAAAACACGTCGGAATAATAATAATTATAATAATAATAATAACAACAACAATAATAACCGTTGTCGTCTACGTCGTCGCGCGGTCCGAGCGCGGGTGTCGTGTGGCCGCGTGGCCGGAGTAGAGACCCGCCACCGTCCGGCCTCTCGCTCGTCGCACTACTCTCTCAACCCTCCAGCCGTTGTTCACTCCTCCACGAATGCACGCGGCCACGACGCCGCTGTCCAGTGGACGCGTCGCTGTGGCCGGCCGCTGCGGCCGCGGTGGCGACGACGGCCCCGTCACGATCGTCGCGAGGACGACCACGACGACAGCGTCGACCGCGACCGCGACCACGACGACGTGCGGGCCGAGGATCGCATGACCGGTTAGCGCGCGCACGGCGAACAGGTGCGGCCGAGAGTGGCGTCGGTGGGACGTCAAGAAAGGCGCGCACCGTCCGCGGCCGGCCGCGAATCGCGCGGTGGCGGCGACGCCGCACGCACCATGTCCAGGAGGAAACAGGCTACGCCGCGCTCGCTCAGACGTAAGTACGCCATAAATTATCGCACGACACGAACACGTTTTAAACACACGAACTTAGACACAAACACATATACACACATACACACACATACACACACACACACACACATATATACATATTATATATGTACAGGGTGCCTATGCTCGACAAAGGCTTCAAAGGTTTTCATAGAAAAATTGAAAAAATAACTTATTGGTTTAAAATTTTTGAAATATTTGAAGATAGTTTTTTTGGGTTTTTTTTTTCTGGATATTATAATGTTTTAAGTTGTTATTTTCATTAGGTAGTGATTTTTTACAATTCCTTCAGTTTCTTTTCGTAAACTCTATATTGAAAATCGTAAAGTTGACGTGAAAAAAAATCGAACAGTCAAAGTGAAAGGAAAATAAAATTAATATCTTAAAAATGTACAAGATAAAATAAAATTAAATAAAACATGTACGCATTATAAAAAATAAGAAATAAAAAAATTTTGTCTAGTCTTAAGAGGCGAGTAGTTTTTTTTTGTTAATTTGCTTTTATTATACAAATTACACAAAAAAAAAAAAATAAGCGTGTCAAAAAAATAATTTGATTGTATTTATAAACGCAAGGTAGGTATATGGTTCGTAGGTTAATACTCATGATCCACCCTGTATACATATACCGTGTAAACTGTGTGTTTTGTTGTGCTTATGTACTTTGCTTGACTAATATATATATATTGATCCGACGCGAAATCATCGGGCAGCGGGTCGAGTCCAAGCCGTGGAATTTATCGTTATTGTCCCGGAGCATGCGATCCGCCGCACTCGCGCGTTACGATGCTATACGTGTCTGACCGAGACGCTGGGTATTTACTATTTAGACGTGTAGTGGTGTGGCGTGAACATAATACGTATATAAATATATGTGTGTGCCATTGTATTGAGCATATTATATAGGTGTTACCCATCAGTGTATACACTATATAGTATATACCCGTACCTGATTTCTGTACGGCGCGCCGCGGCGGTGGTGTTGGTTGTTCGTCACTTCATAGTGGCTGAAAAATTTTCTCGTTTGTTTTGCGCATAGACATAGGGAGAACTGCATGCGTGTGAATAGATTGCTATAGCGAAATGGGTAAACATACACGAGTGGTCGCGATCGGAAGAGTGGTTTTGGGGACATTGTTTGTGACAAATAAAATATAAACACCGCCACACGATGTCGGTAAGATATCCGTTTTCATCGAAATCTCACGAGCCACCCCCCACCGTTCTGAAAATTGACCACGTTGTCTGCGAGTACTGTCGTGTCAAGTGTTTCCAGTGATTCTACTACTCTCACAGTGGAATAATGACGAAATTACGTTGTCGTGCTGTAGCCGCGCGATTGATGGATGATGGGATAGCGTGTAGAATATTATTTTGCACAAGTATTTGGATCTGTTAGAGTAAAAACAGAAATGAAAAAAGCGACGGAGCAAAAGGCAAATGAAAAAAAAAGTTTGAAGAAAAGTATCGACCGGCATCTAGTTCAACCTCTCTAGTTGAATCGTATGACAGCACGACCGTCATCCGCGCGGTATTTCCTTCGTGTCAAAAACGATACCAAAAGTGCAGATTGTTTGCTCGGCTATCGGCAAATCACCCGTATCACATACGGGACGGAAACTCGACTGAGTCTGAGGGTGAAAAGATAAACGATTCGGGTCGTGGAAATTAGGACGACTCGTATATACAAGTCTCGTCAAATAGCGTTCGAACGTTTTGAGCCGAATAACGGACTCGTATGGACGGACGACTCGGTGCGTCATAGAGTGTGGTACGGTCAGCTGTAATAACACGTACGACAATGATAAAACATTCGATAAACAACACTAAAAAAATAACGTGTGAACACGGTGCCGCGCGGACTTGTACATCTGTATTCACATACTACCGCTGAGGGGATCAAGTCTACTAGACGTTATAATATCGTACACGTGCGCGCGCGCGGAAAACAATCTCACGACGTCGCGTCGTTAGTTTCGATTTTCGTCGCACACATGTCGCACCTGATACAATTTGCTTGTGCAATAAAAATAATAATAATAATAATAATAATAATAATAATAATAATAATAATAATAATAATGTATTGTCTGAACGGAAAAATCGACCGTCACGGGAGAACGCGGGTTTCCAATATAATATGTACGTAAAAATATTACGTACACGCGGCGTAAAACGCGCATACACATGCGTTATTACAACATACGTATACGCGTGTACACGTACGTATGACAGACAACTGTTGCTGCTTTTTCTTCACCTTCTGAAATCCTTTTAGGAACGTCAAAGAACGACTTGTATACGCCAAAAATAACAATGAAATCAGTTTGATTCGCTAAATTTCATCAGAAGTTCACAGTACATGTCAAGGGTGTTTCCGATTTATTCGACGAAATCATTATACAATAATTTTTATTCAGTTAATTTTTCTCTGTAAGTACCTAATATTACGATACATTTCATGAAAAATTATTAAAAACTTATTTTCATCTATGTCATTTATTTGAAAATGTTTTAGTTTTCTTCATTAGTAACCATAATTTATTATATACTATTAAAAAATATGTATATATAAATGTATTTTTTTTTGTTCTAAATTTCTAAAATTCTAAATTTTAAATTTTTACCAGTACACTTATAGTTAAAGAGATATTAAACTTGTAAGTTTAGAGTGACGGAGTAGAGGAGCCCGGGGTACTCCGCAAAAATGTGCTGCTGCTACTCTACTGTTTTAAATTCTCATGTATTATAAATTATAATATATACATACAACTTAATATATCTTTTAAAACTACTACACTAAAATAAAATTTTAAACATTGACATTTTTAAAAAGAAGTATTTTCTTTCTTAAATTATATTATTAAAAAAAAAAAAAAAATCACGCAAATAAATTGAAAATAATAAAATTGAAGTGCGGTTGGGTAATAGTAATTATTTAAAAAATAAAAAATATTGCATTTTTCATTTTATCTGAAACACTCTATATAGTTTACCGTTTTCGTTTACGCTCTATGTTGTAATTACAGCGGAACTCGTGAAATGCGTTATGTCATCATAATGTCGTATAGATATTATACATTATAATTTATATGAACATTAGTCCTGGTATTCCGATAGGAAACAAAATTCAACACGTCATTTTATTATTTTGCGATACTCGCAGGTACAATAATCTGATGTACGAGATACCAACATTTTTTCGTATAAATGCATAAATATATCTGAGGATTTTTTTATTTAAATGTGGTGTGCGGGAGTAGAAGTGGAGTTCCATATCATTATCGTTATTCGTTCCCCTTAGCAGACAAGGAAACGTACGTAAATACAGAGGCGTATGAATTAAAAAAAAATCACGTGAGCGATTCGTGCCCAGTGACTGAGAACATTTGAAACCCTGTAGGACTAATGTTCACCTACCTAACAATCGAGTGGAGTGATTGATAAACTTTTTGCGAGCAAATAATATCCATGCCGATAACTTTATGTCTTGATTTAAAACGTTATAATATAAGAGGCGAAAAATTATGTATGCATATGCTTTATCCACGAAAATAACAAATTGAAACTTATCCTCAAAATCTATTATCTGTATGTATATGGAAAATTCGAATGACATATTTACGCAGATGCCTTTCAGAAAATCTGGTCAACACAATATTTCCCTATGAAAGAAAAACAGCAGTTCCGTTGTACTGTTTTGTTGATGAAAATAACCTTTCCTCGCCCCTGAAACGAATCATACATATTTTACCGAGGCGCTGAATAGTGCGTAACTCCTATACACACTTGTGCCTATATGTAGTAAGTAATTGTCCAGTAAAATATCGTTTAACGCTGTTCGTTGCAATGCATACTCATCGGTTGCGAACGAAACAATACCGATATATTTAAACGAGTTCCTCGCAATGAATTATTCCGAAATTCTGTACTATCACCCCGCTAAATTGTTAAGCGACCACACGTCGCTGTCTCTAATATGTCAACACACAAAAAAATAATATTATTGTATTGTTATACTCTACAGCGAGTGAACACGATTGGAGTTGAAATGTTAACTATTATTTCGTCGGCGGTTTTTTTTTTTTTTTTTTTTGTCAAGAATTAGAAGACAAGAGGACGTTTGACTCGAGGTCGACTTTAAAAGACAAAAAAAAAACCCATTATATTATACCAACATAATACTATTACGCGGTACGTGTATGTGGAAACCTTTAATATACGTACTTTTCAGTACTCTTTCGCAACTCGCACCGGCAGACGACAGAACTGCACTTTTATGTAATGTTGTCGATTTTATTTTTGGACAAAAAAAAAAATGAAAAAGCATATCTTTTTTTTTTTACGAATCACGCGCAGAGCGTCTTATTTATTTTTGCAGAGATTGGGACGGACACGATTTCGCTTTTTGGAAATTATAATAATTACTGTATCACATTACGCGTGTCGCTTTAACTTCATCGGAATGCACGGGAATGCGGCCGCCCTGCAGAAACGATCGACCCCTCGTCGTCGTTGTCCGTCGTGCCGCCCGGCCGTTGTTGAAAATCAATTAGCAACACGGTTTTAAAGGAAAATTTTAAATTAATTATAATAATGGACTCGTCGAAGAGGAAGGAAGAGAAAAGAAAAATAAGGCTCTTTTACAAGGCGAATCCTCGGGTCTCTTCTTCTTGAAGTCAGCCCCCGCCCGCCGCACGCGTTCAACGTGTTTACAACATAATAATCATTAATCCGGTGCATTTTATCGATGCTCGGCCCGGCCCGGTCGCCGCGTCACTGATTGGATTGCCGATTGGGCGCGCGTGAATGACAGTTTTTCAACTTTCGTCGTAGGCGCTCTACACGGCGACGCTACTGTTTTCTGCACCACTCCGCGTCGTCGTCACTCATTAGGATAATTGCGTCGCGACGACGCGTTTCGAAAATATAATTCCTGCCCGAGGTGCACGGCGACACGGCCGTGTTTTTCTCGCTCCGTTTTCCGACGCGACGCTACGTATTATTATTATTATTATTACGCCGTCTCGGATCCCGGCCCGCGTGCCTATTGTCACGACGACGATAACGAAATTAAAAGTTTACCCACCGACTAGAACGTCGAGAAGTTTGCGCGAGTTTTCTCGTCGTCGCGCGTTTTCGCCGTGTGTTGACGAGTAAAAAAAAAAAAAAAATCAAAAATTCTACACGTCCCGTTGTAGCACTGTCGCCTGCACACGGTGTTGTATGTCTTTTGTTACGCGACCTGCGTACGAGTGATACGCCGCGACGTGAGAGATGTGTCATTATTAATATCGTCATCATTATTATTATCATCTTCATTATTATTATTATTGTTAATATTATTATTATTACTATTCGTTAGTCGGCCAGTGAAAAATCTTGATTTTATTTTAAGTGTTCCCTTTTTGCTTTTTTTTTAACCGAGATCATCGGATAATGGTCACCTATTTTACATACTCATGTAAGTACAAGCACACACAATACACACAAATAGACGCCGAGACGTCGGCCCACGTGTCTCAATCCTGTACGTGGTTTTGGTGCGGTGGAAGCCTGACGGGTGCGCGAGGACTGTGAATACGCGTCGTAACGATTATATTATACGAACGGGCCTCGAACTCATCGATAGGCTGTTTTTTTTTTATTTCAAGTTTTGTCGTTACGTGTACTCTTTCCGTCCGCGTCTACTCGTTTGGTTCATCCACACGTCTTGGCCACTGCTTTCCATTAATTTTAATTAATGTGAGTTTTTTAAACAAATAAACGGACGTGAATACTGTCTCACCCATCTATTATAATATTATACAGTCTCTTGAATGGATTGTAAACACACATTTCTTTTGAAATACGCGGCACATCGCGAACAAACAAACGGACTACTACTATAAGTACATCGCACCGTATTCGGTTTTTTTTCGGGTCGGTACTATATAAGTGATGTATAATATTATATTATTTTGTGCCGGGGGCCTGCCTCTATCTGACACGACTGAATATGCTTTATTGTGATTTGTAAGCACATTTTTTTTTCATTTCCACTTGTTTCGAGTAACACTGCAGAGGGGTTTCCGTTGCAAAAACGACGATAACATATGATTTGATGACGAGTGGAATTTTGCGATATTACCGCGGGTCGTCACTCGCGAATGGTCCAGTAAATCAGATTGCCCCCGAAACCGATGTACCGCATAGACCTACGCTGCGCGCCTTTGACCGAAAATCGCTTGGCACACCAACATTCTCCACGCGGCGACGACGTACGTGTACGCGTCATATTTCTGTGTTATGTCCAGTAAAATATGATAATTATTCGATTCGGACAACGAAAATATACGATATGACATTATGACGCCATCTCGTCGCGTCCATGTATACACGTACGTTCGCAAAACTATATTATATTGTTCACACGTATATACACATATCATACACACACACTCACTCACACTTATACGTGTGTAATAATTATGAGGGCGTGTGTAACACACTGTTTTCGTATTGTAACACTGTACAATAATAATAATGATAATAATAACATCAGTAATAGTAATAGTAATAATAGTAATAATGATAATAATATAATAAAATAAAAATCGATTCGAGATCATATAATTACTTTGGGATGTCCGCGAGTCGAGTGCCGGCGGTGGCGAATAGTCGGCGGGTGGACGGGTGGGCGGGCGTGCAGGCGGGCGGTGGCGGCGGCAGTAACATCGGTCAAAATGAATTCCCATTGTAACGCAACGGGAAATTCAACGGGCACGGTCAGGTCTCTAGGGACACAGCGTTGCCGGCTCGGTTTTCCCGCCGGTATACGGTCGCTGGCTCGCTGCTCGCGAGTTGCCTTCAGCTCCGCCGCCGCCGTCGCCGCCCGCACCCTTTACACGCGCGCACACGACCCACGGCGGAGTGGTAGTCGTTTTTCCCTGACGAGGCGCGGTCCCCCGCGACGAGCCGTAGAATATAGGACGAGGGGCGCGGGGTCGGTCGGCGGTAGGAAACTTTTCCGTTCCGATTCACGTGTGTTTGTGTGTGTGGGTGCGTGTCTCTTCTTTACCGCAATAGAAGTACTCTTAGTACAGTAGCAGCGGTTTAGTTAGTACTGGTATTACATCCGTATCATATGAGTGTGTGTGTGTGTGTGTGTGTGTGTGTGTGTGTGTGTGTGTGTGTTTGTATGAGTGTGAGAGCGAGCGCACAACTATCTACAGTAATAGTTACAGGAGTTATTGTAGTAGTAGTAGTAGTAGTAGTAGTAGTAGTAGTAGTAGTAGTAGTAGCAGCAGTAGTAGTGTGAATCGTCGTCGTTGTCGTCGTCGTAGTCTCGGTCTCTTGGGGAACCCCCGATGGACGAGCGGTGGGGTCGTTGTCAGTGTGTGTTAGTGTGTGTGTGTGTGTCGGTTTGCTCGAATGTGCGTTTGTTAGTGTGTAAGAGCGAACAAATGTGTGTGTGTGCGCACGCGCGCGTGTGCAAAAGAGCAGGTCGTACGACGGTATAGTGAAGACGGTAGTTGAGGAGGAGGTGTAGGGCGGCGTCGGCTCTCCGGTATAACTGCGGGGACCAGCTGTCTCTCGAGCGTCTCGGCTGCGGCGGCTATGGTCCCCCGGGGGATGTATACGTGTGCACGTGGTATACATGTATACTGGGACCAGTAAAGGTATATATATATATATATAATATAAATGAATGAAATATATATGTATGTATAGATGTATAATATATATGTATGTACTGAGTGGCGTGTATTCCCTTGGTCGGGTGATCGACGGGAGGGGTATAAGAAATCCCCCCTTGGTAGTTCGTTCTCCCGGGTCAGGTGCCGCGTATCCATCTTGCCAGGCACTGCTGCAACCTTCGGTTCCGAAAACTTGGCACGAGTGTGTGTGTGTGTGTGTGTGTTACAGTCGCGAAAATCGTGAGATTGAACTTTGAGGCCGTGACCTCGAGTGCGTGTGAGTGTTGCTCGTATTGCTGCTGCAAGTGAATACAACTCTGCGGTGCATCGCGTCTATTTGCTACCTTTTTTTTCAATATTCCGACACCCGTGGCCATGGAGCCACGATCGGGCCGAGATCAGACGTCGGAATTGTCGTACGAGCGGTCGGACGAGTAAGGTTTACCACCCAACCGTAACGCGAATGTGTCGACATCATTCGGAAACACTTTCTGATCAGATAGAACCAAAAGTATTTAGGACAGGGCTCGTTTAAAGCAATTTTTCTGAAACACTAGTCCATTCTAACCAATTTCGAAGGTCAATTTTCGGGTGAGAATATTTGTTGGACCATTATTATATTCCTTCTCGTTTTAATAGGTTTAGGACTGTCTTTAGTACCTATGGTTAATTAGTCCAAATTTTTATCAATTTGATATGATAGATTTACCTACGTTTTTTTTTTTTTTAATTAGAAAAATCCCTCGGTTATAGAGAAAAAAATATGTTTAATTGATTTGTAGTTTGTTCATTATTTTAATATGAGATTAGGCGTGTGACAATTTTTTTATTGATTCTTCTTGTTTGTGTGTATGCCACGGTGTATAGAACTAATGTATATATTACGATACATCGTGTATACTTTGTGTATACTATACCATGTAGTATATTGTGTATTATATGTATAACAAAACAACACATTTTGATTATAAATGATTATTGTAGTGTTATAATTATTTACGAGCATATTTTACGAACATAAAACTGGTTCGAGCGAATTCACCGAATCCCGGTCCAAATAACGGATTGTAGATTTACCCAGTATACTAATTGAGTCCCTATACCTAAACGGGAAAAAAATAATATACTAATTGAGTCCCGGGTACAAACGAGACATATACTAATTGAGTTCGGGGTTAGGAAACTAATTGTATACGAATTGAGTCCGAGGATTATTTTGAGTAAAGTATAAAATTATCGTCCTGAGTCCAGACATAGCGGAAATCATGTCCCGCACAGCCTTGCCGCGCGTCGAAAGCCGCTCCACACGGATATACGTATCGTTCATATCATTTTTATGACTTTCGTCGGATAATATAGTAACATAATATTATACTATGGGCAGGGAATATCTGATTTTATTTCTATCATCGCTTGTATAATGATCACCGTAAATTTAACACTATTGGATACGTACAATGCTTATCCCGTATATTCTTACCAATATAAAAATGTTATTTTATCATTATCTATATTTATTTAATCATACACAAATTATTCATATTATATTAAACTCCTACATCATTATATATTTATATTATATTTTACGAGACTCAGTTAGTATTAAAACATGGACTCAATTAGTATTATACCTACAATTTCACTGGACTCAATTGGTATATACCCTAAAACAACCCGGGACTTAATTCGTCATAAAAGGTTATACTGGGACTCAGTTCGTATGCAGCCTAGATTTATGAACGTTCCTAACGTGCTTAATTACCTGGAATTTTTCGATCCACGGTTCGATCCATATTCCCGAATATGTATTTATCGTTACAGTTTTTATCTATCAAAGCCGGTTGTGCGTGATAATTGTTCGTATATTCGTAATTATTATGACATGTGTTAACATATCACCCAAGCAGCGGCGGACTGGGTGAAAAAAACAGCCCGGGAAAATCATAATTTTAGAGGCCCTCAGCGTACTAACGGCCCCTTAAATATATATATATATATATATATATATATACATTTTTTTTTGTAAATACAATTTAGCTTTTAAATATTTTAATTAATTATTATAAAACAAAATAAAATAACTATTGTATATTTGCATAAAGGTACTAAAGTAATCATTAATAGTAAATACTAATAATAATAAAATTTATATTTTATACTAGCACCGGCCCACCGGGAAATTTCCCGGTATCCCGGTCGTCCAGTCCGCCACTGCACCCAAGAAAACTATACGTTTTAATAAATTGTGATTTTAATATTATTATAATATATAATATATATTATAATAATTTAATTGTAAAATGTGTATAATAATAAGGTAAAATTAAATATCTAGGTGTTTACTATAGATGCTAATCTTAAGTAAACAATCATAAAATAAGATTGTTGTTTTATAAATTTAAAACCCTAAGTAACATACTCTCACCCACCACCATGAGAATGTTTTTCATAGCTATGGCTCAATCTATTTATTCTTATGGTATTGGAAGCTGGGGAGGTGTCTATAATGTACATATTAAGTCACTTGAAACCGTTATGAATTCTCTTATTAAGATATCTTTAAAAAACATTATAGGATTAATACGGTATTACTATATACAGAATGTAATTTATTAAATTTAACTCAATTATACACACGAAAACTATTATTAAATTTGTTTTTTCTTGATATTCAAACATTTTAATTTAAACATGATCATGGAACAAGAACAAAACAAACTAATATGTATTTAATTCCTAAGTGTAGAACGGAATTTGAGAAAAGAAACACCATTAATGCGGGAATTAAGATGGCAATGGAATTAAATATAGATGTTAGTTTGTTTACAAACTTTCAATTTTATAAAAAAGTTAGAAAATAATGAACATTAAACTACAACTTAAATGATCATATTATTATTAGGATCTAGTCATGTTGTTACATTATTCTGTAAATCATAAAATGTAATAATGACTTAATTAGTAATATGTAATCTAGCTGATATAAGTAGTATCTAAATATAAGAACTCTTGTCTCCACAACAAGCCTAGCTTACGGAGACAATCATTTATGTATTTAATGTTATATTAAGTTTTATAAATATATGTTAGTTACACGTATGTATAAAATTCAAAATTTTTTAAATGAAAATAAATAATTATCTATCTATCTATCTATCTATCTATCTATCTATCTAGCTAGCTAGCTATCTATCGTGGGCGTTTAAATTTTCTGTCGCTCCTCCACCTCTTGTCGCCCTTGTTCGCCACTCGTCGGCGTTGTGACGGTACATTTTACAATAATATCTGATGATAATATCACATCACCTGCATAACTATTCGTCCGGTAACGTGTCGACTGGTCGAACGTTTTCGCGCGGACATAGTTATATTTGGTTTTTATCACGCTCGAAAAAGACGACCTCCGTCCTGCGTCCGGGGACGCCGCAATCGCATCGCACTGTGACGCGCCGCGCCCGCGCGTTGGTACGTTATTCCCCGAAGATATCCCGCGGACCGACTTCTCATCCATTAAAATTAACCGTAGTAATAACATAATACGTTACGGGCGTGTATGTATATAATATGTATATGCGTACATGTACGTATATTGTGTCGTTAAATCTATAACGATATCAGCTGAAACAACGCACGACGGGAATATTATTATTATTATTATTATTATGTGCTACGGTAAATATTACACTGCACAATATTATTGTGTACAGACGTGTTGTGTAAGGGCCGTTACACACGAGCGATATTTCATCGTACGATTTGTTTATCGTACGACAATATTATCGTACGATACTATAGTTGGCTATACTATAGTATAAGATAATCGTACGACATTTTATCGTGATCGTGTGAATAACTCTATTTATAAACATGTAACTTCAAATATCATACGATAATATTGTCGTACGATAAACAAATCGTACGATGAAATATCGCTCGTGTGTAACGGCCCTTATCCCGTCACTACGAAGACCCTCCGCTATTTTTGTCGATATAAATTTACGGTATGACACGCGCAGCGACGACGTCCGACTTATTTTGTTTTGTAAGCGAGCTGCGTCAGTAAAAATAGTCCGACGCGTTTATTAGTACGCGTTTTCCCACCAAATAATATCGACGACTTTGTTGTCTTGCGCGATCGATGTGCCTAAGTACGTATCGAATTTAAAAATCACAATTCAACTATTGGTCGGAAATAATCTATTATACCCGTAATTTATGTTTATTTTTGGGTAAAAAGTTGCTCTTATTATATTATGTTAGAAAAAAACATTTTAAATTTGTCGTATTGTTCTTGTTTTCATGGATTTTCTTTTTCGACATTTTTTCGTGTGCCTACTCTCTTAGACTACGATGTACGTTTTAATACTTAAACTGAAAGTTTGTTCTCTAGCGATAAATTATTATTTAAAAGTTATGAGTTAACAATAAAAATTGCATCAGACGAAATAAATCTATCATAAATATTAAATACTTATAATTAGTTTGATATCATAAGATATTTGAAAAATTGTAGATAAGTACTACTTCAAATATGTTGGTAAAAAATTTTATCGTCAAATAGTCTATCAGCAGAATACGTATGTAGTTCTTAACTACTACCATAGTAAAATTAACGTTCAATCTGAGCCACCCATAATAGAAATTTAATAGACAATCTATAACATTTCACTCTCACACAACTAATTTATGGACAACGGTTATTGGTAGATTAATTTAAAAAATGAATACCTTCTGTGATTTTAAAAACCGATTTCTAATTATTAGCGAGAGAAATTAACAAATAAATTAAAAGTTTTAATTTTTGTACCATTATTTATTATATATTAAAAAAAATATATATTATTTTTATAATTTTATTTCGGAACATAACCATATAATTAAATATGTTTTTAAGATAAATAAAAAAACTAGTAGCTAGGATATTGACTACAGCTACTAAATACTGACTCGTCATTTATGTCGGCTTAAATAAATATGCTTAGATTAACAGAACACAGAGACATGAAGAGTATGAGTAGTTATAGAGATGTGTAAAACGTCAGTGTCGTAGTTGATTTTTGTCATCAACGCAGGGACAAGTAAATTCGGTTTATATACATTTAATTTCATTTGATTCAATTTCCAAAGGTGAAATATCCTACTTTAGGTAATTTTAATTTAATATATTTCGTTACGCTAGTGGTTTTCAAACAGTATCTTCAAGAATAGGGTTGTTGTAGGGTGAAATTATTTTGTGTTATTTCAGACTCATTAAATAAATACTGTCAGTACATTGCGATAAATCGATTAATTGGGGGTTCTTATTGCTTTTTTTAACGCAGGTCATCTGTTTCTAGGATCTGTAGAATATAACTTGGAAAACTTTATTTTTACATTAGTCTAGTAACTAGGTTCACAAGGTTGGATAGCGTTGACTGTTGTAGAAATTTTAGCCAACCGACTACTACTTAAATGGATACGAAGAGACATAACACAATCATCAGTCTGTGATTTCATTAGAATTCAATTTGATAGAACGAGGAAGGTTTGTTGCAATCTGGTTTATGAGCCGGGTAAATTTTTCGAGATAATTTACGGTGAAAATATTTCCGCGTAAAAATAACAATTTTAACAATCGTAGAACGTGATTCATCATAATATGAGACTCGGGGTGATAAACTTCAAGTGAAAACGTCCCGTGATGGTTGGACGACGTACTCGTATGTGTTTAGTTCGTCAAATCGAAGGGCCGCGGTTCGAGTCGTCATCGCATCCGATTCGCGTGTCGCGCTTATCGTGCGATCGGTTCAATCAGGTGGTGTGAATTACATAAATCACATAAATGTTCTTTAAATTCGAACGAGAGAAGAACGTGTGTACAAGAGATCTGATGTATAATAAATTGTGACACACACACACACACACACGCACACACACACACACACACACACACACACACACACACACACACACACACACACACACACACACACACACACACACACACACACACACACACACACACACACACACACACACACACATAAACATGCGCGCGCGAGTTTAATCAAAAACGATTCGTAGTAATGCGCCACGCACAGTTATATATTTATAGACTCGTTATCCTCCACTCGGCTCAAAGCCCGGTGGACACGTCGTCAAAGTAAAAGCGAACGGTACGGGCACGGGGTCGTGCACTCGAGTATGTCAGAAACCCGGTGTAAGTACGGGGTAAGTGAGTGCTCGGAAAACGGAAACGCTACTCCGTACGACGTGGGCAGTATATACGGTTTCAAAGGACATCCTTGCCGTGCGCAAACATAAACGCGCGTCTCGACATGATTGAAGATTCGAAAACGTTACGTTTCAATTACGCGAGCGTAAAGCAGAGACATCAGCGTGTTCATCGTCTCCTCTTTGAATCGCGTCGGTCTCTCGTCCCAGTGAAAACGACGCGGGTGGTCGCGATACGTTCCCGGCGAGAAATCCCGGCCACGCCGCCCCGAAAAGACCGAGAAGTTATGGGTGTACAACGTGCGTGCTGCAAATGTACACCACTTCTACTTCGTGCACCGTTCGTTCGTCGGGTTCTAACGAAATTCTCCGATAACTTTTCGTACCTGTGAATTATGATGTGTAGACGCACACGTACGCCCCCACAGTGTACACTCAGGACCAGAGCCTAAGAGGTGATTATTGGAGGGGGGGCGCCGAGGGAATATGACCTCTCCCCCTTCTGAATGCCGGTATCACCGGCGATTTATACCCCCCGAAATTTTTACCGGGGTGGTGAAAATCGCCTGAAGTAAAACTCGCCTGTTACGGTAGGCGATTTTTACTTCAGGCAATTTTTACCTCAGGCCATTTTTACCATTCCCCCCCCCCCCGGGTAAAATTAACAGGGGGGTAAAAATCGCCTGTTACACCGGCGTCCGTTTTTCATCATATTTTAATGACGAGATTGTCGCGAGTATTCAAACCTTACAGAATGCATAACAAACGGAATATTCATTTACGACACGCTATCATACTATTTTAGTGTTTTGGTGTTTCAGGGGCTCATTATAAGCACGTCCTGTTTAGCCGACAGTCTTTCTCGGCAGTAGGAGCCAAGACCGTCGGGGTATTTCTTTGTGAAAACGATCAATGCAATAAATTATGATCAAAAAATGGGTGGTCATCCAATTTTCATAGCTAACTGTTTCTAAAAACAAGTGCCGGGTTTTCAAACGGTATAGTATGTGCTTCTAATGGAACCAATACGAGTATATAATATTATCCTTTCTCTCCAGCGTATCGTATGCTCGTTCCCCTTACGCGTCCTGAATATTTCCGAAAACATAGAATATGCTAACATTGTATTTTCTATACCGAAAGTCATCGTATTTATTATTGAAATAGGTAGTAGTGCATACCTGTAAATTCTTGACCCACTGACTCACTGACGTCGGTGAAAGAGTAAGCCGAGCTTTTATTTTTTTTCATTTTAACAGTTGTTTTAAATATATTTTATTGTTATTTTTTGAAAGTATACAATTTTATGTCATGGTAATTTTTTTATTCCTTTTTTACAAATTACTCCTCGGTATATTACAGTGTTTTTCAATCTTTTTTATTTTTGGACTTACTATTTCGCTTTTTTTTCATCTAGGAGACTTTCAGAAAAAAATAAAAATTAATAAACGCGTTTGTTTTAAATTTAATCCATTGAAAATTATATAATATACTACCACCAAATATTATTCACTAATTTGTTCATGCATTTCACTACTGCACTTGTGTTCCGTTCTTTAATATTGGCGTGTATTAATAATGCAAACATGAAATATTCTATTGAATTAACTACAACCACAACACGTTTTGGTCGTCAAATCTTTTCCTTTGAAGTCTATGAAATTCACTCCAAAGCCCACTGAAAATAAACTTTAGGATGACCCCGGCCAACGATTTAATTTATTATTACGCTGTATTTAAACTTCGCGGCATGCGGTAGCAGTACGGACGAGATTTCGAAGACTTGGCAATAATGTTAGCGTGGAAAGGTCAGCTCGACTTGAAGGACGACGGGCGGTGGGTGGCATAGGAAACTCTGCGGTTTCGGACCCAGACGTTTCGAGAGACCTCACGGTATCAAAAATATATTACAACGCTACAACGAGTTATATAATCGTACATCCTTTATCATATCGTTTAAAATAATTATTGTGGTAAATGATGTAAGGTTACTCACTAACCGTTTTGATGTAGCCACGCTCGTCGATCTCATAGAATATTAGATGTGCAGCAGATTCTTGTTACGGCGAATCTCAAAGGAAATAGAAGAAGTTCGAGACAACTAGTTTCATAAAAAAATTGAATAATTTAATATAACTTGGATACTAAAAATTCTAACACTTATGGACTACAATATTTATACATTTAAATTTATTTTTTATTGAATATTTTATAGTTTTTTGAAAAAAATCCGTCAGGTACCTGTATTTATTTATTTTTTACTTTTATCTTTTATGATGTTTTCCGAATTTAATTATGCAGTAAAAGCGTCATCATTTTCTACACCAGCAATAGTCTCAATATTTTTTAAGTGTTTTTTCTTCGCGATTTGTGTATTCCTACCATGATACTAATTGTATTTGTATAATCCAGATGACGAAAAAACGAATAATTTTTGTCGAGTTTTCAAAAAATGAAACGTCATTGATTGTAATGGAAGTTTCATGTGGATTTCAACTCAGAGCGAGTCAACGAAATATTTGAGATGGCAATGTTTGATATAAGAAGAACCTATATTGTAATGTACGTGTAGTTTCATTTCGTGCAACACGATCGAACTAGTACAGGTTTTCATTTTTTCCGAATGTCTAATTATCAACTATAACGTTGCATTTGAACGAGTGTTTTCTCTGTTGGGGTGTTTTTTGTCGTAAATGTTGTTAATGCTTTCAAATAGTGGTCCGTTGTTTTAAAAGAGTTCCGCAAGGATACGTCTCTGTATACTAACGCAAAGGTGCGTGTTGCGCGAGCGTGCGTGAAGTAGACGGTCATTATAGTGAATGATTTCCCATTATTGTTGCCGAGTACTGTAGTAGTGTTTGCACGCGCGTGTAAAAGTCGAAGATTTACAACGGACACGATATTAGGTCTGTGGCACGTCAATTTAAATGTCTTAAAAGCCCGTGGATCTATTTATTATATTTCTGTCTGTATTCGGCATGGAGACGAATCGAATTCTTTAAAAATCAGTTTAATTCTTCAGCTTTCGTTCTGATAATTATTATAATGTTAATGTCAGAAATCGGTTTTTAACAATGTGTTTTGATTTTTTTTTTAAGTATGATAAAATATGTTTATTTAATTAATTACTGACATTTTCTGATGGAAACGTATGACAAAATGAATTATTGATATCTGCGGGCACGGCCCAATGAAAAGAGATTTAAATTAAGTGAAATAATTTTACCGTACAATCGTTCTGAACAGTCGTGAATTTACTTAGCTTATAGGTCACAACGGTGCAAAGACGCGGTTTTATAAAGAGGTTACGTATAGCTGATGATATCACGTACGTGTCTCCAACCTCCTCACTTAAACATTTTCAACATTTTTCAGCGCATGTAATTAGCATGTATTTGCATGCCTAATTTTGTAATTTGCATGCTTTTTGTTTAAGCGTAAAATCAAAAAACGAGTGTGGGGGGGGGGCTGTAGACACGTGTCTCCGACCCCCCTACGTGTTATAAATACGTATTACCAAACTTATTCTTGTGCTAATAATTAGCACGTAATTAGCATGTATTTGCACGACCGGTCCCGTAACTACAATCCCATCTCAACTTGTGCAAAATTCGGTTTTCTAATTCGCACGTTAGCTGGATTTCCAAATATCTTTTATGTCTTTTACAGATTCAGTTTTAAATTAATTAACTTCAAAATGAATTTTAATCAGATTAAAAAGAGTTGTATGAATCAAAAATAATATCCAAATTATCGTTTAAACTTTTCTTAAAAATCGATGCGTAAACTGCAATAAAAAAATTAAAAACAATCTTATGAAACTTATTTTTCATACAGCTGTCTACAGCCCCCCCACTCATTTTTTGATTTTACACTTAAAAAAAGCATGCAAACTACAAAATTAGACATGTAAATACATGCTAATTACATGCTAAATATCTGCCCAGAAAAATGTAGAAAATGTTTAAGTGGGGGGGGGGATGGAGACATGTACGTAATGATATCGTGTTTTGAGTTCGTTCCGACTTTCATTGTGGTCAGTACGAGAAGTAAATAATTTCTAGCGTAAATTAACAAAAACCATGATTGAACGAACCTTGTAGAAAAATGTACGAGTTTATATAACGATTCGTATTTATTTGTATAAAAAAAAAAAAAAAATGTGTACACTTCAAACTCGATTAATGACAAAATCACGGAAAGAAAGGAGACATTTGTAAAGTTTGGAAGTGGACTTGAATTTCCGTTTCAGAGTTCTTAGAATTATGTGAGTGTATATACTATACAGTTTACACGCTTTGTGACAAGAGTGTATACCTATATAAACATTTTTTTCATCAACGCTTCCGCCGGAGACTTGATGAAAAATTAGCTCCGGGACCTAAGTCTGCGTTGGACTAGGATTTGTATAGTAATAATTCGCCAAAAGAATTGTATATAGATTTATAGATATTGAAAGTAGAGAAAAAGATGGATAGATAAATATATATATATATATATATATATAGAGAGAGAGAGAGAGAGAGAAAGAGAGAACGATAGAGAGAGAACAGCGTTGTCGTGTCGTTGTCGGAGTTTTGTGTACGAACTACCCAGAGCCGAGCGCCTCGTAGATACGCGATACGGCTACTACATACACGGCGATGGTAGACAGGTAGTGCACACTGCGCGGTGGCATTATTCAGTTTCTCAAAGGGTGGAATAATACAAAAGCGTCGACTGTGGAAAAAAATGAGATCGACCGTTTCGCTCACAAAAATACTGTTAATTTACATTTTCTCTCGATTTACGTAATCAACACGTTACACGATTTCATATCTATTACCATTGATTTAATACATATGCATTTTTAATTTTTAATTTCATTAATAAATGCCATTATATAAGAATTATCATTGATATTCAGCGCGAAAAGTCTAAATTTTTTGCAAAAATATTGAACGAAAAACCGCTTGAAAGGGAGGCTAAATAAAGTAAAAATGCCAATTCGATGAACACTCGAAATCTGTCTCCCTTAGTCTATTGAAATGTATGTTTAATAGCTTCTGTTAAAACGATTAGATGGATGTTTTTACGTAAATGAGAAAGCTTAGATTCTATCACATGAATCAAATACATTTTTTCTTGCTTCTTTCGAAATAATTATCTTAACATACACAACATTAAATTCATGATACCACACCCTCATTTATTTTTTATTCTTTGCTTTACATTGTTATAAGAGGAAAATTATTTTTATATTAGTTTTACGATTATCTATTTTATTTTATTTATGTCTGTATACTTGTAATTGAAAAAAAGCAAATATTTAATTCTAGAAATTTCGTACAAATTTGTTTAGAGAATTAATTTTTGGATATTGTCTACATTTTTTACGAAATATCAAGAAAAACTGATGATTCTACATTACGTAATAACCATAATTACCAGTAACACAAAATTAATTTAAATCATTTGATAGTAAAAATTACTAAATGAATTTGAAAATTTAAAGATTATTTCTCTGAGTATAAAATAGATGCGTTCGGATAAGTAACAATGCATACATTTTTAGTTGAAATAACTGAGGTATATTAAATTCATAAATAAATCCAAGGTTTGATTAATTTTTCAGAATTAATTTTTCTATACTTAAGTTAAATATGCTATGTTAAGATTCATTTAAAAGATAATTTAACTGATAAAATGTATGTAATTTTTGAAGTCAGATTATTGATAAATCTTATTTATACTTGTATTGAATGCCTATGGTTAAAATTGTATTTTAGTGAGTATACGCCAAAAAACTTTTTAAACAATTCAGTATATGTCGTAAACTTCACAATATATACAGTATTTATCAAGAACCTACTTTATATCAAACTGTCTGCTAATTTCATTGAGGAGAAATACTTTATTCAATGTACGTTTCATTTGATTCATCGATCATGTCCCATATTGTTGTTTATATTTTTAGTAAAACATGCTGATATATTTCAAAGAAGGTTATTGGTTATATCACAAAAAAAATTAATTAAATATAGATTGATTCAAAATGTTTCATAGAAAATAGATCAATTTCGTAGTTGTAAATGTGTATTTATTTTCTTCACCATTAGTTCAAATAAAAATTATTAGCGACTTCAGTGGTGTCGGAAAATCTATAATACATAGGTTCTTTGATGATAAATTATGACCGTATTTTAATCATAACATACCGTTCGTGTTATTATAGTGTACAATATTAATTTTCTGGGAAAATAAAATGCATACGAGTTGAATCAATTGAGTGGAAATAAAACAATGTATACAAATAAGTCATTAAATGATTCAAAAAATTCAGACAGCACGCTTTCATTATCAGGGTGCACACTATTTTTGGCATGGGTATTTACCCGAAGTAAAACGAAAAGTGTCGGTTAATTAGTAGACACATTACGTGGCATTTAAAAAAATAAAAATAAAAACAAAATGTAGGTATATGAACACGTTGTGTAATATACACGTTTTATACCTGACGGTCGTCCGTATACCCGCCGGACGCCGGTCCGCTGTCAACGGCCGGCAGAGATGGGAGCAGGCCCGTACTGGCTGTTCTTATGGGGCGGTTGTTGTAGCCTAAAAAGGCGCCTTAAAAACATTTAATTTTTATTTTTGCAAATAAATAAATATTTTTGGTTCTCTCTCTCTATGGTTTCAATCCGTAGATTGGTTTGCAGCCATCTTCCAGTCTTCTCTCTTATCCGCCTTCCTTTTCATTTCCACATACGAGTTACATCCTTGGTCCTTTATTTTTGGTTATTATTGCAAAAAAAAAACTATTTTATTAATATTAAATAATTAATATTGTGTATGATTGGTGGACAATATTTAATACATATTTTTTAAATAATGTGAATTAAATATATAATTTTGGTTCATTTAATGTTTATATTATCTCGAAAAAATATTTAAAAATGTATTCTCAATCAATTACTAATTTTTTATAAATATATTTATTTTTAAATATTTCAAAAACGATCACTTCTATTTCATTTTCTTTAAACTCTTTTTCGTATAGAAATAATGCTCCAAACTTTTCATCCAGCCAATCTATAAATCAGAAATTTGCTCTTGCTGGTACTTTAGAAAGGTAATTTTTTCTCCATTCAAAATTTTTTTCAGAAAATTTTTCCGCACACAGGAGAAAAAAAAATTGATCGGAAAATTCTGATAATTTAATATGACTTTACTGACGATAATTTACCTATGGAACCGACATTTTTTTTATTCACAGTCAATCGTTTTTCCAGCAGACTGGAAAAACTGCCGAAAATTGAGTAAAAACGGCGAAATTTTAAATATTGAACCAAAACTTCTGAAAATTTAATATGTTTACATTTAGACTGATTTCTGTTAATTTTGTTTCTAATAAAGTTTTAAATATAAGCGCAATGTAAGTCGTTATTTTCATGGGCGCATCTGCCCGGTTGCCCGGTGGGCCAATACGGGCCTGGATGGGAGGACTGTCGCCCCGCTGACCCTTAGATGACATTACCACACTAGCCGTCAGTTAGCCGTACACAGAGGCGTACGTGTGCAAAAATTCGACTTTTGATGCGCGATCACGTTTCGCGATAACGACGACAACGGAGCAATAACGATATAATAATAATTAAAGAGCGGATGTTTAGGTTCTTAAAACCTTAAAATATGATGCTAATATATGCTTCAAAAAAACCTTAAAGTATTCTCTAAATATTCTTTAAATTTGTAAATATGCAAATATGATTTTTTTCTTAAATAGTTCAATAAAAACAATAAATAACTGTTAAGCGTCATTCTCTTGGTAACACGTAAATTATTGAATAATTAAAAATGTAAATCAGTTGATACATAGCTGTATAATTCAAATAAAATATAATTAAAAAAACACAAGAGTTTGATAATAAATATAATAGATAAATTTGCACCATTTCTTTGGAACATAACCACAGACTATAATATTTTCATATAGTCTGTGACATAACCAATTCGATTACAGACAAGTAGATTATTGAACGATTTTGAATTTTTATCACTCTTTAATCAAATTATTTTTATTCCTAGAAAAAATTATTCCTGACAAAATCACACTTCGAGAAATTAACAAAATATACGAATTTTTATGAAGAATAATAGAATATATTCTAAAATATGAAAAATAGGCGAAATATTCCCTAATGTCCAAAATATGCTTTAATATGAAAAATTAATTTTTTTCTATGAACTCTGTGATAGATAAATCGTCCACATTTTTCTCCCTCGTAAAGTTGCATAAAATCAATAAAAATATGAAAAAACCTAAAGATCCGCTCTCTAATAATAATAATAATCACAACGACGGCTGCGTCACCGGCACCTGACCGCGGACACCTCGGCGGGACTGATTTGTCAACGCGCGTGCCACGGGCCTACTCCAAGTCCCCCGGTCGGTCGGCACGCACCCGTTTCGCCGTCGTGAGGGGACGTACTAATCGGTCGGCGGCGGTCGTACGGGTGTGGCCGTGTTATAGCCAGGGGTGTCGTTTATAAATGAAAAAAAAGTAAAAAAAAAAACAAAGCAGCTAAATTACGAAACGCACTTGTTGACAGTGACACAGTCGAGAGGCGACCAAGGGTATAGACGGTCCGTCAGGCTTTCTTGGATTCCGAGCCGAGCGAAGGTTAATTAATGGGGTTATGCCGACAGTGTTTGGAAATCGAACGCGTTCAATTATTATTGTAATACACATACGTGAATGACTTTGTTTTGCTCATTGGACGTTTGTTCGAATAAGTACCCGAAAATAATGAATATTGCCATTCGAAATTCGAAACTCAGCAAATTTCTTGCATGGGTTTTGATCGATATTTTCGTCATTTATACATCTAAATTGAATAATTTTTTTTAACGATTCCAATTTATGATTACATGGATTGATGACAACTAGTTTGTTCTTTGAAAGAAAAATCGGCAGATGCCGAGATTCTCAAATTTTAAGTAATAATACATTCTGTGAAACTCTAGGAAGAATTTTCGAATGACCTAATGAAACTCCTTTATTTTTTTTATCGGAATTGTACGCGAATGCGTTCTTTAAATGTATCCAGTACCGTAGCCAGAAAATGTTTTGTTTTTTTTTTGGGGGGGGGGGGCTTGCTCCAGTTTTGAAGTGCTATGCAACAAATTTAACTCAGCACCAATTACTTTATAGTTAATAAATCCTATCTTCATTAACATGAACACATGCACATACTATGCACATACCTTCAATTATCATTTAAATTAAAAAATGAATTAATATCAAATAACTTCAGATACACTTTTTTAATGAGATATAATCAATACATTTTGATATTATACAAATCAAGAGAATATTTCAAAAAAAAATGTTTGTAAAACTAAACGGCGATCATAATATTATTATTATTATTATTATTATTATTATGGAACCATTATGTATCTTATTTATGAAAAAACAAATGTCAAACATGTAAATCTTATAATACTATAAGGTTTTTGGTTAAGCACAACATTTGTGTTGGCATTGTAATGAACGCAATTTATTAAGCATGTATAATGATAACCGCCAAACAAATGTCATGTAAAACACAGTATAAATACCGTGTTGATATCCCGTATTGTCTTGGCAATCACTCGCTACTTACACCACTTCTAAACAATCGGTCTTGGTCGATGTGTTTGGTAGTGTATGTTATGTTCTGTACTTTTGAATAAAGCAACTGTAACTGTTATTCTGTCTGTCTCCTTGGTGTCTTGGCACTATCTATATTGCTGTACCATTTGTGGTCACGACAGTCTCAACATAGATTATATAAACCAAAATTTATTCTCCATATTAAAAAATTAATGCGATTAAATTTCCATAGAACATCTCCATACTCTTATCATATAAAATTGCTTGACTTCACAAATTATATTATTTGCAAGTTAACAGTTAGTTGATTGATTAAACAACTATCAAATTAAAAAATGTTGTACGTACGGTTTATACTATTAAGTTAATTTCGTAAATAATCTATATTATCAAGCTAAGACATCTATCATGGCAATATTAGCTCAATATTTTTAGATGTTTATTGTATTTCTTCTAGTTAGGACTTAGAATATATTATTATAGTAACTAATTCAATAATAAAAACTTCGTATTTCTGTTACCTCTACTAATTTTTTCCGAGTCAACTTTTCTCAGAAGTGCATAAAATAAATAAAGTCGAATTCAATACATTGCATGTAAAATTACTGAAGTGCACCGCCTGTATTATGACCGAAACCAATTAGCCTGGGACAAAGCCCAGATGGCCTAGGCCGAAGTCATATTTATAGTGATGATTGTTATAAACGATTTCAAAATGAAACAAAATTAACTTTTTATAAATAAAAATTATCTATAGATAATTTATTATAGATTTACTTTTTATGATATCAATATGTTAATAACATAATTTATAAAATAATTTCTGTACTCACATTAAAACACTACAGGATCACAAAAAACAAAAGATTTTGGAGGTGGGCACGTGTCTCCGGTGCCGTTCCTGCACAACGGCACTTACTGAACCCTGCAGACCTTTTTGTTAGAACGATCGTGACCGCGTTTATTTTATTCAATAGTAAACGTGAATGCGAACGTGTTCACTTTTCTTGTGAGCGTTCCTAACAATGGTTTTGCGAATAGTAATAGTGATGTATTGTATTTTTGGGTTGTTAAAGTCGTCGACAAGTTTAGTTTAGAAGCTTTGTAGTCGAGAAATTTTATCTATTGCTATTTTAACCTGATTACTTTTTAATATTATCTTGAAACGAAAGAGACAATTACCGAACTTTTGAGTGAAATCGAAAAAATACACCGAGGGCAGTAACACACACGAGTATAATACGTATACGTGCTCACTAAATAAAAATCTTGGACAACATATGCACACCCTTCTATCCCGCAAATGATGCCTCTGCTTATCGCATAAAATGACTCCGGTACGTTGGACCACACCACTTTGGGTCACGATATAATATAAATATATTATACACGAAGGCGGGTTATCGTTGATTTTCCACCGGTCAAAAAAACCGTACGGTCCGCTCTGCGCCACACGCCGTCGGCAAAATGCGGTTTGTGCGTCACGTGACATGCGATTACCGGTGCAGACGATACATCAGCTGATGCTGTTGTGTGGACCAGGGACGACCGACTGCGCGTACCGAAATATCCGAAATCAGAGAATAGAACTTGCATGTACAACTTTTAGGGCTCAAGACAAAAGGTACCACGAGAGGAAGGGTATACCTAGATTATTCAATGCGTATTCAAAATATTGTAACTAACTAATGAAAAAAATAAGATGTGTTTTTTTTTTAAATCCAATTGTTACGATAAAATTAGTTGACTATCATTTTTTATGATAATAATTTTATGATATAGCAATTTTGTCTGAGGTTTGTCGGTAATAGATGATACTAAATGAATATTAAAATTCGTAAAATAAATTTAATATAGTAAATGTATGTGTCAAATTACGAATTAAAATTTTAATAGTTAATGACGAATAATAATATGATATAAAAAGTTATTTTAAAAGTAATAATTCTTGGAGTGAAATCAAATTAAAAATTAAAATAAATATGTTTTTTTGATAATTAGTGAAATTTGGCTCCCTATTTATACGGTAGCCCTTTTGGCTAGAACAAAACTGAATACTTAACCTATTTTTAGTTGAGTATTTAGGATTTCTTCATTGAGGGGCATTTGATAAAAAAAGGTATTGGTACGTTTTCGTATTCAGCATATTTTTTTGGTGTTCAATATTAAAGAATATGATTATTAGAGAATATTTTCAGTACTAAGCTCTTGGGCCTCATGGGCCCAGGAGTAATGCTTATTTATAGACTCTGAAATCTGAATGTCCGAAATTCGGTGTATAGGTGCAATTTTCGCGTTACTGTAAGGTGGCAGGGAAGATTGGACGGTCACAAGGTTATCGTGGCAGGTCTTCACGGATAGGTAGGAAACCCTGTAGTTCAAAATAAAATATGTATTCGAATTTGAATTTGGTATCAGCTTAAAAATTATCAAATCACGATCTAAGATAAAATTATAACAATGTTTTCTGCATTTATGTTCATTTTTCTTAAATATCACATAGAATTATTATTCAGATACGATATATGTGTGTATAAGGATATTGATACAATGATATAAAAAATAAAGTAAGAATTCAAATAAAATGATGAGTATTTGTGGTATAATACAATTATGTTACCTGAATAAATAACCTTATAAAGAGGGAAATATTATTGAATAAAATCAATAAATTATTTTTGTTATTATATTATTTCAATTTTTTTTTAAAATTTTCCTATTTTTTGAAAATATGAAATTTATAATATACTAAATAACAATTTAGTATAAATTTGTTATCGCTGGAGTATTGAATACTAACGCAGAACGTGTAATATTATAGTAACATGAATTAAATTATTCAATTTGTTATTACACTAATTGTATGATATATATTATATATAAATAATTATTATGATGAATTTCATATTGCGTTAGATTAGGTTCTACTGTTGGCGCGAATAACGTTTGCATGGCGTGCATATTTTGATGCATCGATTTAAGGATAAGCCTAAGGTTGGTTGCACGCACCGAGAGTATGAAAAAGTGTATTTTCAGGAGTGGTCACGTCGACCGGCTCATCGTATAAGTGCAAGTATAAGTATGAGTATTATGCATAATATTTGTTATTTACTTTGTGATAAATTGTTGACATTATGTTCTACTGGTGTTATTGTAGATACTAAGTTTATTGTACAGTGACGTTTCACGTCAACGATAAATGATAATACTCATTACTAATAACCAAGTTTTGCCGTGACAAAGCTAATTTCTTAGATCTTGAAAGTTTATTGCGTATAAAAAATGATTCATATAGCCTATCTTTATGAAATTTTGGTCTTAAATTGAAAAGTATTTTGAGAAGAATTTTTACGAAAAAAATTACTTTCACCGTATTGAAAGAATAAAACTTAAACAGATAAAAACAAAATATTTCCGTGAGGTATTTTCAAAGTTCTACGTGTAGCTAAAAAAAGGCAGGTCAAATTTTTGTGGAATATATAGAGTCTGAACGAAACTTTTATAAACATAAAAAAAAGTATACCAATTTAAAGCCATCAAGTACTTCGCTTCAATAAAACCGAAAAGAAATGGTTCCAGTGTTAATTCATCTTTTGTATGTACTTTTTTATGATCTACACCTGTACCATATAAATTCTGATTTAATACAATTTAAAAAAAGCTGGGAAGACGATGGTGGATAGATGTTCGTTGATCGTGTCTTCAGTCTTAGGACAAGATATTGGTGATGGGTGTATTGTATTTTGAAGAAACACTCAATGGTTTCTTAAGTATAAAGTATATAAAGTATATAAGTAAGTTTATATTATATTTTTAAGTTTTAATGTTAATAATCAAAATTTGATTTGAAATAAACTTTTAAAAAATGAGGTATTTTCAAAGTTCTGTATTTAGCCTAAAAGTGGTAATATTTTTTGAAATATTCGTCAAATATGTAAAAACCTGTTGTTGATTTTTGGTAAATGTTTCAAGTTCCAAGTAGTATTGTTTCCAGAATAATGACCGTGCATCTAAAATTGGTTTAATGAACATTTTTTTTACTGTATTTATTTTATCGTTTTTAACTGAATTCATGGCAGTTTTTTTTTACACCTGGAAAAATGATAAAAATAGGGAAAATAACTTCTCATAGTAACATCTACATGGAATTTCTGACCTGTAGTAGCGTAAAATTTGAGCAAAGTTTACAATCCTTATGTTGTGTCGAGGAAAAAAAAATAAATCTAAACGAATTTTACGCTTCACTCGGAATCTATCACGAGTACACATTATCTTTTTATATAAATGTAGAAATTAATTTTCTCTATTCTTTGTCATTTAGAGGTGACCGTTAACAGAAGTTTTGCTGTATATTATATAGTCAGAGCCGTAACAAGCTCATTTGACGCCTGAGGCAAGTTTGAGTATATGCGCCCCCTTCCGTTAAAAAAAAAAATTGTCATTTTTAAAATGTTAAACTATTATGTATATATTTGTTTATTAGGAAAGCATATAATAAGCCTCAAGTATTTATTTTAAAATTCATTTTTATTGACACACAAAAAAAAATAAATCTCATAATTTGACTTTTATTGATTTGATTGCCGCAAATTCATCGATGACATCTTCAAAATTAATTTCTCCAGCCACTTCATTTTCTATCGACAAAATATATAAATTCGAAAGTCTCTCCTGGCCCATAGTTGATCTCAAATAATTTTTTATGAGTTTGAATTTTTCTAAAGCTACGTTCACATGTAGCTGTAGTTACAGGCATTGTCAAAAAGATTCTAAATACTATTTCTATGTTTGATTACGATTCTTTTAAATTTTAGTCTTGAATCAGCTGAAGTAATTCAATAACTGTTGCAGATTTAATATGGTCACGAATAATTGACTTCACTACGTGCTGAAAATCGGAAATCTCATCAATAAATTCTGCACCATTGACGTCTTTTTCGTATTTCATTGCTAAATCCATCCCCAAGTACTATATTGATAGAACAATATTTTAATTAAAAAAATTTATCAAAGTTTAGCGCCCCCATTTCGTTGGCACCCGAGGCAAACGCCTCAGTCGCCTCACCCTTGCTACGGCCCTGTATATAGTATACACAGTGATGTTCATTGTATTATACAAATTGTATTTTATTGTATAATATATATTTATAATATGTAATTTACAAAATAATAAAATACAAATAGGTATAAAATTCATCCACCTGACATTGAAGTTGTAAATTGTTTTGAAAGATTGAATAGAATCAGTTAGTTCAGAAAATAGGTATAGTTAATTTTATTTTCTTTGGATTTGATGATAAGCGTTTACTATCGTTTACTATAATATAACATTTACTGATTTGTAAAAAACTGGTGAAAATTTCTCCATAGAAAAAGGAAGAATTGCATCAATGTTTAAAACACCTGACAGTAATAAAGTAAGTTTAAGTTAAAATAATAGTTGTTGTTTTATATTGTTAAAAAACTATACATTTGTATTTTTATTAAAATCTAGAAATAATATTTTTTTTATGTAATATTTTGTTTCTAGTATTATTGTATTAACTATGCAAGTTAACATGTAGGAATATGGCTATGCAGTGATACATGTTTTATTGTTAAGTTAATTCATATAGTTAAAATACCAACTAAAAAATTGTATTTTTATCAAAAACTAGAAAAATTCTTTTTTTTTATGTTATTTGTTTCTAATACACCTTATGTAAATTATATGGACTCATTGGCCAGTTTTCAGTATTTAGGTAACTATTTATCACAATTTATAGCGACTATAAGTTTTTTGTATAAAATATCTAATGATACATGTATAAAACTTGTATAATACAAGTATTATACAAGTGAAATATAAAATATGGTATTTTGACATCACTGAGTATACAAACACACACACACATTTACCCTTTTAAATTGATTTTCTTGTTTTTTCATAACCGAGGCTTATTATTTTCGTAATTAATTAATTCCGTTACTGACCTTGCAAGACAGTTTTACATGATCTGAGTTTGAACTGAAAAATATACTTTTATAATGAATATTTTATATTTTGCGTTTAACTTCCAAATAAATCGTGGTAAACCAAGATATTTTTTTCACGGCATTCGTTTCTAAAAGTGTTAATTGTGCAATGACATATATATAACTGTTTCAGAATAAGAGTAAAATATTTATTACATTCTTTGAGTGTCGCTCGTGTTTTATATTTATATACGGCCACAAAGGTCACGAGGGCAGCTCAAGGGCTGTTATATTGAATATTACGTTGTGAGTTATTATTATTGTATACACACAGATCTATATCCTACATCCCATTATCAAAGCTGTATATTTTACTCGGTGCCTATTAAATTTTTCACACACTGTGTTTCGTGTTACCAACGCAATACAAAAATGTCTAGAGAAAAAGATCGCCGATACGACGGGATCGTATAAATAAGGGGTGCAGGTGTTACGGAAACTCTCGGAACGCCTCTCTTCTGAAACGTGCCCGCGTCGGCCTCGTTGTTTTTTTTTTCTAATCTTAAATTTCGAGCGATTGCAACAGTGAAGCAGAAGGATCAAACACACAAATACACCTATACGCGTGTACGGTCGTACACACACGCGAGCGCGCGTGGGCATTATAAGAAATCGCCCCACGGGGACATAGCGGCGGGCCTCTCTCGTTATTTCACCTCTCAAACCCCAAGACGCGTGCTCCGTCCTTGCTTCCGTTCCAAAACCCTCTGCCGACCTCCACATTTTACTTATATATATATACACTGAAACCTCTAAATACCGGACACTCTCGGTCGTCAAAATATTGTCCGTTATTTAGGGGTGTCCATTATTCAGAGGGAAAAATAAAAGAGGTGATAATGTCCCCGTCCCCATAAAAACGTCCGCTATTTAGAGGTGCCCGTTAAGGGAGGTTTCACTGTGTATATTTACGTATGTATTATACTGTCGTCGACGGTTAGGTGCCGCCGTGTCTACTGCATAAAGTACGACCGGGGTTCTGACAAAACGTACCGTACACCCAGGGCCGTACTCAGCTTTGGTGGGCCCCGGACAAACTAAACCTTCAGGGCCCCCTATTTTTAAAAAAGGGTTTTCCTAGTTTTCCTAGGAAAAATTTGTCTAATTATGTATAAAACTAATAATTAAATTGTTTTGACATCAAATATTATTGCAACTATGCTATTTTTAAATATTTTATTTTTATCCAAAATAATATTGAAACTTTTTCAAAGAAAATTTAAATACTCAAATACATGAATGATAATAATATACAAAACGACGTAATAATATAAATAACCATAACTTATATTTATTTATTTAAATGAATATTGAAAGATATAGGTATTATTAGTGTTAGGCCGGCCGCACACCAGAAGAGCAAAACTGCTATTTGGTCGCTATTAAATGGTATTTAAATAATTGAGTTATTTCGAATGTTTTCGATGTATCACAGTATTATGCTATTACACAATATTAATATAATTAATATTAATATATTATGATTAAATGTTCAACAAAATGGCAGTGCCCATTGGTCGTTACTTAAGCTGTAGCTGGGGCCCGTTAAAATTTAAAATTTTTATAGACCCGGCCCGGTCATGATTTAAATTATTTTTTTTTTTTGTAGACCCGGGCTCCTCAAAAATATGTTTAGGTTCGGGCCCCGGACAAATGACCCGAGAAAACCGGTCTGACTCCGGCCCTGCGTACACCACGATCGGCGTCGTCGAGTTTTCGTGATGACGCGCATAATAACGACGAGGCGCGTCTCTCGTATTCTCATATTATACGGCGCACGACCGACCGCGGGCACATACTCGCGTATTAGGCTACGGCGAAACGTCCGCTGCCAGAAACGACGGGAAAATATTCGCGCACGACCAGACGTCTCGTATTATTATCGTAACGGTCTGCCACGTGCGCCCGAAGACGGAAATATTTTCAATTACCCTCGTGAAAATTATAACGTCCACGTTTGGGCCGGCTGCGGCTTAGGCGTGTGTGTGTGTGTGTGTGTGTGTGTGTGTGTGTGTGTGTGTGTGTGTGTGTGTGTGTGTGTGTGTGTGTGTGTGTGTATACTTGTAATGGAAGGTGGCGGAGGAGATGGCCGCTCGTACGCACGCAGCTCACGTACGGGTCGGTATAGGTCGGTCGGTATTTTATACGGGGTGATCAATGGTCGTTTTATCGTCGGTTGAGCGATGTTTTTGAACTTTACTTTTAAATAATTTCGCGATATTTATTCTTCTCTTGAAAAATGTTTTTATTTTGCACGTGTGCGATTGTACAGCGCAAGACTTGTTATTTTGACTCTTATTCGTGCTACGAATCGCTACGTTGACGATTATTCAGGTATTTGTTTCGGGTAATTCGGTCACGATACGTATATTTGTCGTGAAAAAGGTACACGGAGAATGTTTTCACAAATTAAAAATAATTCAAATTGCCTTCGTGTCCGGATCGCTTTTGAATACTTCTTGATCACGGAATGCGTTTATGGACAAGTTTTTTCACGTCCAATGAAAAACTATGACTCATTTTATCATTTACATATTAATATGCATTAATTTTTCTAGCGATATATTATAGACCGAAAGTCTGGAGTTAGAGGTACATTAAAAATTCACGGGAAAATATTCTCATTTCGTATACCTATTTAGTATAAAAAAACAGTTTAAACTTTAAAAATTACACCAAATCATTGATTTATGAATATATGTGATGATTCGGTATCGGAGTGGCGAAACAGTAAAGTTGAAGGCATTTTACGTGGGTATTGGCTCTCTGAAAAATTTTATTTGACTTCAACTTTATAATTTGTAGAATATAGCCATAGTATTGATTGTCATGTTTAATCGTTTCGTCTTATTTAGTTGAATCGTTGACGTATCGGAATTTTTTTCCACCAACGTTCTCTGACCTGTTGATTTCAAATACTTCTAGAAAAACGTGAAAATGTAAATTTTTGTATAAATTACTGAATTAAGTAGATTCATATTTTTTTTCATAAAGATTCACACATACACCATATTTATGCGTACTTGTGTATTCATCCCGTCGTGGTGACATGACGTTACTTTAAACTTTGGTTCTGGAACCGAAATTCGGAGTGATTCAATTATGTATTAATTTACGTATTACTTTACAGTCAACTTGATGGTTAGGGTTTCTGCAAAATAATAAACTAAGTATGTGACAAAGCTTTTTATTTTTTTTAAACAATATTAATAAAAAAAAAAAAAAAAAAAAAAAAAATGATGACAAAATTGTTTTTGATTCTTAGTGAAGCAATGAAAAGTATTTTTACATTATGCTATTTTTTCATACAAACATAGTTATATTATTTATATTATTCATTTAGAGTGACTGATAATATTCAAATATAATGCATTACAAACAGTGGCGTATTTAGGAATTTGTCATGGGGAGGGTCCAGATAATTTTTGGAATACAGAGTCGTGGGGGGCTTCGCCCCCCACACCCCCCAATTACTCATTATTTTATAAATATACCATATTTATAAGACCATTTACAATTTTTCAGTATTAAATTATTTTATATAATATATATTTTTATCATATACTATTATATGTAATAATAATAAAACCATAATTAAAAAATTATGTAAGCAGTTTACTAGTAAACTAATAAATTACCAACATATTTAGTTCGTTATTCATGATGACAACAATTTAAAATTTATATTTTATGTGCTATATAAAAAAAAAAACATGAGGATTTATAGACTGCTAAATTTTTATTGTAATTAAATTTAAATAATATTTTATTGTGGTAAAACATGATTACAAAACAAAATCTAATTTCCTAGAGGTAAGCGCCATTTATAACTAACATATATTTATAACCTGACCATATAACTTAAATAAGAGAAACCGTCCGTCATCATTATTATCTACCGCCATCATTTAATTTATTTTGATAACAGCAGAGCGTTTGTTCAATAACCAAGAACCATCTTTGGTACTAAACTGATAACGAAAAATCATAGTAATAATAATTATTGAACAAGTTGATAACTGAAGCTTCGAAATTTTTTAGAAAATCGTTCATATCCTATGATAAAATTTTTTTTTATTAATCATATAAAAACACAAAAATTTACATGTACGAGACACGAGTCAATGGGGGGGGATCCCCCCCGTAAATATGCCACTGATTACAAAGGGTTAAAAATTGGACGTGCATGCTTAAAAAGCGTTCATTCCGTAAGCGTAATCTTATACTATAAAACGAGCAAGGAATTGTATGTACCTATTTCTAGTCATGCCATCTCGAAAACGGCTCTAACGATTTTTCTTATATTTCATATATAAAGAGTTTTCGACCTCAGGAATCCAATGGACTCAGTCAAAATTTCAAGAAAATTTCGTTTCTACGAGTTTTCATAAAAAATCTTTATACAGTAAAAGTATCTGTGGATGAGGTTCGCGGTGCGGCAACGGACGGCGGCGGCTAGACGTGGCCGCTCAAACTTCGCTTTCCATATCACCGTCGCGCGACGTGATAATTCATATTATCGTTATACGTTGCTAATGGAAAACCTTTCTTGGGACCGCGATGATGACAACGCGACGTTCTGGGTTCTGGTAACCTACAATTCGATTCTCCCTGCATCGGACCCCTAGATTCTCCCTGCATCGGACCCCCAGCGTGTCCGACGGCCAGTCGTTGAGTGATAAAAAAAAATAATACACATTTAACTATTTAAATGATACAAATAATACTTTTAAAAATTCAAAAAATTAATTTTTAAATAATATTCACAAATTTAATGGTAAATATCTTTTAATTTTACATTTTATTAAACAGTACTTCTGCCAAAAGAACAAATTCAAAACTCAAATTCAAACTTCCGTGTATATACTTATCAAGTAAATATTAATATTTTTTATTAAATGCAGTTTACAAATTATTTTATGGAAAAAAATCATGATTTAAAATCATAAACTATAAAATTTTATTCGTTTAATTACACGAAATTTCCCACGTATACCTCATATTCGGAAAGTACCAATAAATTCTTTAAGCTTTGAACTTTCAGTTTATCACTATCTGCATTGGGGAATTCGCGATTTCATGGTAAAAATAATTAACTTCATGAATTCTCCCCATAAGACTAATGCAATATTTATTTATCTTTGCACCCTTATATCTAAAAATTTTGCACGACAATCGACTATAAGACCCATACCATTTGATTCCTGAGGCTTTTCTCTAACAACCTGTATATGTCTTAGTTGGGGAATTCATTGGCCAGAGCGTCCTTAAGATCTTTAAGATATTTTTTTTCATAATACCCTAAAAAAATATAAATTTATAAATATACAAAGATAAAAAATTCGCTTGATATTTTAAGATTTTATTTTTCAAATATTATTTCCGAAAACAAATTAGTAAAAAATAGTAAAATTTCGAAACACAACATATCAAGTTTATACATTAAGGGTGACTTTTGCAAGCTATAATTTTCTGAACATTTTTTATTTATTAACGAAAATCTACTTACAAAAAAATAAGCATACTTTTTTTGCATAAAAACAATACAGTGTAAAATAACCGCACCTTATTTACTAATAAATAGATCGGAGATCTACGATATCTTACGATCGGAGATCGGCCTTCCAGGTACAAATATATTAAGTGCGTAAAAAAAAGTCAAAATATCGCAAAATGTTTTATGTGTAAACAGTTAAGTTTAACCATTAACAATGCATTGCTTAGTCAATAAGTCTCAAAAAAAAAAAAAAAAAATATATATATATATATACAGTAAACGCCGTTTATAAGACTCATGGATATAAGGTTCAGTCGCTTATTAGACTCAAAATCGTCTGGAACGGTCCGGACGTATCCAAATACATTAAAAAAAAAATCGATTATAAGACTCAACACTTCGGTTATAAGACTCAAATTTTGCAAAATAAATAGTAGAAAATAAACTTTTTTGGTTATAATTTAGAAATAAATTGATATTGAAAAATTAATCGCAACGATTATCGTTATTGTAGTGTACTGATTATCTGGCGGCTGCACAGTTATCGTAATTACGGGTACATAAATACACATACGTACACGTGCACGTATTTTTTTTTTATCGGGATTATTAAATTTATTCAACAATAATTAATTAAGAAATGTATTCAATAATAAAGTATGTAATATGTAATATGTATTAATGTATTAAAATCAAAGCAAAATATGTAGTAAAATAAAATTTATAAATACGTAATTCATTTTTTTTTCCACTCCGCCTATAAGATTCATTCGGTTATAAGAGTCACTTTGTGCTGGTCCCAAAGTGAGTCTTATAAGCGGTGTCTACTGTATATGTATAATATAAATAATAATACGTAACTAGAAGAATCTTTCGAACGAGCCTTCGAGCCGTGCGCGTGTTATATACAACGTGTTATATTGGTCTATTTTTGAAAAATATGTATACATATGTATAATGAGTATGTTTTCGCGCGTCGTCGGAGTCGGGAAAAAAAATCATCCGCCGTGATGGATATGTCAAATTTCAATAATATCATTCGCGCCACAGGATTAATGTGCGCAAGCATTACATTACATTACGTTACGTTGTTATTATATTATGATACACTCGCAACGCGCCGTATGATATAGGACAACGATACCGTTCTACCTCCGGTAGAACCCGAGTATACGTATGTGTGTGTGTGTGTGTGTGTGTGTGTGTGTGTGTGTGTGTGTACGTATTGACTGTGCCGTTCGTGTGTGCCTGTTAGCCATTAGGATAAAATATTCGACGAGTAAATTATCGTTTTGATGGAATACATCGCATTGCACTTATTGGCACGCTACTCGCGATCGAAGTCCCATATCACCGTCTCCGGTATTCCCTTTTGGATTAGTAAAGAGCACGCGCGCGCCTGTCCATCGTTTTGCCGCGATGTCATAATATGCGTCAAATTCAGTCCACATCGTTTAATTATCGTTATGTGTGTTGTACGTGACTAAGATTTTCTGTGAAAAAAATGGAAACATAAAAAAATGATTGTAATTAGCGATCTATCGTCGTCGTCATACACGTCTTATAAATATATATTGTACCCCGATATTTACGACCGATGTCGGTTGCTTTAATTCAAATTTTTTATAAAAAAAAAGAACCCGAACAATAAGTCGATGAAGTACCGAAAATAATAAGGCCGCCGACGAGGTTACCTACATAGGTGCACGGCGTGAGCTATTTGCACTAACACTATCGAGAGGAGACTTCTAAAAGTACGTTTGGAAATGAAATATGAATAGGTCGATTTGTGGACCAATTTATGATAACGAGGCAGGAGCGAGGAGAAGAAAATGTAATAAGGAGCTGTACAGGACGAAATGAAGACGGTATCACTCATCTGCTTCACCATAAGAGGGAAAAGGATTCAATTTCTTGGACTCGTGATGTGGTGAAGTGAGGATGATAAATACAGTGAAACCTCTCTAAGACGGAACCGCTCGGGACCAACAAATGTTTCCCCTTGTAAAGAGTTTTCCGTAATAGAGAGGTAGAATAAGAAGAAATTGACTGACCAGGGGCTATTGAGATTTTCCGATATAAGGGTTATTCCGTCTAGTAGAGGGTCCGTTATAGAGAGGTTTCACTGTATATATATATATATATATATATATATATATATAAATATATATATGTATATATTTATATATTTATATATATATATTTATTTATTTATATGAATATATATAAATAAGTATCGGAGTACTGAATTGAAAACCAAGGGGAAATACACTTGGGGGTCAGTTGAAGAAAACCTGTTCGGAAAAAGACGTGTGAATAAGAGAAAAAGTTCAGAATTGAAAAAAAGTAGAGGGAGGTTGCGCCGCGACGGTGACTAAAACTTACAGATAGCATTAAATGACAAGGAAAGATGAAAAATCAGACGGTGGTCGGGTCGGTGTCGGCCGACCTGTGATTTGGCGTGTTATAGTGAACTTTGTGTACGAGAACACGTTTCGCCGTTGTAATGAGCGGTTGCAAGAGACGACAAATGATTTTTAAGAAACTTAACTTTCGAAACTACTCGGACTTTAGTCAACGTGAATATGAATTTCAGTTGATTTCAGTGTGTCTATTTGGTAGTTTATAGTGATGCAAAAATAAATGGAGGATGTGGAAAGTATGTGTTACGTTTTCTGGATAAGTTAATTTTTGAATCTAGGCAATTTCGATTTCTTGGGTAACATAGAGAGTTCTAAAAGTAGAAAAATAAATCAGATGTTTTTTTTTTTTTACATAAAGTTCCAATTTATACAGATTTATAGGTGTTCGGTTAATAAACTAGTAGACGAAGTATACGAACGTATATGAAGTTATCGGAGTAAATTTGTTGTTTTTAAAAAAATTGGAAGGGACGGGTATTGGTAATTTTATAGTTATGGAAGAATGTAGTGAGCTGTGTCACAAAAAGATTATGATATGTAGTAAATGCGCATAAATTATAACATAAAAATATGCAGCGTAGGTTTTTAAGATAACATTTATTTGAAAGACGAATAGTAAAATGTAATTTTCACTTAAGCATTAGACGTAATTTCGAAAAATGTCGGCCGGAGGTGTCGTATAAATCATTGGGTACCCCTATTAAGATTAATAAATGATGTCTCTATAAAGTCATCTATTCACGTTTTAGTAATGATCTTTTACTAGTGCGATTGATATTTCTTGTAAAATTGAAAACAGGCGTTTAAAATATTCACTATAACCAATACACATGCACGTTTAATAATATTGAATTATAACAATAATAATGATATAGACGTCTGTGAGCGATAAATGCAAAAAAAAAACTACTAAAAGCGTGTCGTTCAGCGTCTTCACCATACTCACATATAGAATTTTCATTTTTAGGAGGATATTATATATTAACTTAAGTTTGAATCTATTAACTATGATATCGTTTATGAAACAATGAAAAAATAGGAATTTATAATTTGTTTCGCATGTTGACACCTGTAAGGCTGTAACAACAGGCTCATCACCCATGCGTATCACGACAATCCGCAATTTTTCCTATTAGTGTTATGGTGGTCCTTCGCGTCATTTTCCTCGCGTAATTGGTTTAGACGATGATCATTGCATCAAACCGAGCGGTTTCAACGTTTCATATTGTTACGTTAGTAACCCGGCCGCTGTCGTGACAACTGGACCGTCGAGCGTCGGCCGAGTTCCAACTATTCCGATCAACTGTCGCGTTCACTATCGCCTACTATATATATTTATTTATTTGTTTATATAACAGAAGATCCATACCGTACCTACGATTCGAGTAACTCTGATTAAATTGGATGATCCACTCCTTCGTTCATCATTTTTTAATACACACGAAATGTTTACAAAAAATAAACTATTGTCACTTCTCACAACTGTTGTTCTTAATCGTGTGCACAGGTTAGTCAAGGTTAGGTAACTAATAAATTTCCCCGTGACTTTTTTCTTAATAGAAATTTAGAATTACCTGTACCCTCTTCCCAAAATTATTTAGTATGAAATATTTAAATAAATTTAAAATACATTTAATTTTTATGTATTATGTCGATTAAAACAATTATTTACGAGTCTGCTGTTAATGGTTTTTTAAAGTTAAAAATTGTAAATATAATTTTTTCATTGGATAGGTGAAAAAGAGTTTAAAAAGATAGTGCGAACACGTGATTATCACTAACTCACCCTCATGTCTACGCAAGTGCCACTACGAGCTCGATACATCAGTTCCTGATCAGCATTAAGCAACGGATCTCTATTCAAAACTAAAATAGGACTTTTGATAGTTCTTTCCATAATTAATAAATTATAAAAATATACTAGATAGAACTTTAAAGTGAAATGAATCTTGAAACTACACTCTCGAAGTCTGTGGATCTTTTTCGTGAACAACTGACTTAATAGTATATACGAATGTCGCACATTAATTTATGTACCGTACATCGATGTTTATTATACGAACGTATTACATCTGGAGACTGACACTGAAGCCTCGGATCCAACTGTATGGCAGTATCGACATGACGACGATACCGCACAACAATAAATATTTATCATCATATTATTTCATACCCGTAAATGCGACAAAATGAGATCAGTGGCCTATGCTGTGATGTATAGTGCGTGTCATGCGTGAGAACGTATTATAGTATAGACCACAAGGGGTTTTAGGGTCTAGGGAGTGCACTCGAACCCTTCGGTTTAAAAACAAATAATTAAAAAAATTGTGCATTGAAGAAAATGTTTTAATTTACATAACCATAAACTTATTTTTTAAATAATAATAGTTGTAGTCCAACGTTTGTCCGAATTTCTCAAAAAATTATTCGTTAATTGTTTTGAAGTATTGTTATTTCAAAATAATATCTCAATATATTTATGTACGATTTGAAATTAAGAATTTAATTGGGAAACCTCATTAAAAAATGGCTTGGTGGCATTTATATATTATAAGCGTTTCTATGTGCAATATTATTCAATAAACATTATCCAATACGTCCAAATTATTTTAATTATCATTATTTTTATCAATTATAAATACCGCGGGATTCGTATTAGTGTTCTTAGTTGTAATATAAATGTAATAGAAATGAAGACAACCTCACAGAATGGATTGTAATTAATTAGGTGTATCTATGTACATTCGGATGAAACTCACTATTAATGATTTTTAACGACCTTTAAACTACCACTTTTGTGTATAATACGTGTCATAACATTGCCCTAATACCATATGCAGAAATGTTTAGCTGACGTATTATTGAAATTATATATGTATACAGTTTTATCTGAACTATTTCAAAGTTCTTTTTTTTTTTAATTTTTAATCTAGAATTTATACAATCTATACTATGAAAAAAAAAAAGTACAATAAGCATAACGTATGTTTTTTTAATAAATTAAATGTAATAGCTTGAATGTCTTGAGGGAAGAAACCGTCCAGTGAAGGTACTTCGACCTTTCAAAGTTCAAATGAGAAAACATGAGAAGCAAGTTATAAAATCCAAGGAAAAATTTAACTTGAAAACTAAAAACCATAATATTGACGTTGCATCCCCACATTAATTAAAGACCTGAGAGTTGATTGAATATAACGAATACATTTATAATTTATTATGAATTAATATTATTTATTTTTTGAGTAGTTATCATTTCAATTATTTCTGATTTGTTTTTTATTTAATGAGATTAAATTTTTTAATATTCTAAAATAGTTGAGAATTGTTTCTGATACTTTATAATTATATATATATATATATATATATATATATATATATATATATATATATATATATTGATTTACTCAAATTACAGTAGAAAAAAAGTATCGAATTTCATAATTATGAAGCAATTAAATTATTATTTATACTTATACAAATACAAAATATATTAATATATTATTTAATATTATATAGGTAGCTTCTATATATTGAAAAATTATATGACTGACAAAGAAAATAAACTCATGAGCTTGACTGTGAAATGGATTTGGAATTTTAAAAAGTAATAGTTAAAAACGTTAAAATAACGTTATCATAATTGTTATTGTATTAATTATAATTTTCAAGCAGATATTTGTTTTTATTATTTCTTTTATGTTGTTCTTTTTAAAATATAAAAATAAAAATATGAATAATATTTTACAAAATAAATAAATTTCATGAAAAGCAAAAATTAAATTTTAAGCTTTGAGCTTTAATTTGTTTGAATGCTGTTGGTGTATTTATTGTATTGATGAATTTACATTAAATAATAGAGATGATTCTCCCAAACTGCATGTCTTAAATTGAAAGACAACCCAAAATAATACATTTTATTCTGTTGAAATGACTTATATAAGTCTGGGCATTTATGACGAATAACTTATTATTTTATATATGTTTTATAGATGGTAATCCAGACGCGGAAGACGTATTCGATGACGAAGATCTAATGCCACCGTTATCTCCTACAGGTGAGCTAAAAAAATAAAAGAAATTTACCAGAAATTATAAAATCATCGATTTTTTTACATTTTCTCAAACATCTGAGTATGTGTGTGTGTCTGTGTGTACACTACAAACATGAACGAATATATATATATATATATATATATATTTATATTTATCAGTGAATTTCGTTTTCTTTTCTATATACGCGTCCCCAATAGCTATGTGAATAAAATCCCAGGATTTTCGAGTCGCTCCCGCAGGTGCTAGGGGGATTTTCAGCATCCCTGGGGGCCAGCCGTAACGAAGAAACGAGGTGCGGGAAACCCATTTTGCAATTTCCACTCCTAGCCACCCTTCTACTTGAAACCTGGGACAACGAGGTTGCGTTTCAACTAAATTGGCCGCTTTTCACGCGGTATTTCCACGGTTCATACGTGTTTCATTATGCCAATGGGAACGGTTTGTTCTCTTCTTCTCCCTTTCACCCGTCACTTTTTCTTTTACCCTATCCCTCTCCTTCCTTCTCTCTCTTTTCCTCTCTTTGTCTCCCTCTTTCTCTCTCTGGCGGCTCTCTGTTTCCACTATTACCTGTATGGATGCCCTCCTGTCTACACTCTCCTAACCCTTTTTTTCCCCCTTCCTAGCTCTTTCACTCTTAGCACTTTTTCTCTCTCTCTGTTCGTTTTTCATTATTACAGGTACCTACATGTATTCAAGTTAACTAAAAGCAAAAAAAAAAAAAAAAAACTAAAAAAAATATCCATTAAAACTCCATTTAAACGATTTTCATAATATTTTTTCTATCGTTTATTACGGTACGGAAAAATATGTGTGTATAATATATAGACTAGGGGTAATATTATCTCGAAATGATGTATACGTTTACGTCTGCATATATATGTATAAAGAAAGAAAAAGAGAAAATGATATAGAGAGAGAGGCAAAGAGTGGCCGGAGAGAGATGCCGTTTCAATTACAGCGCGAAGAGATAAGAAGAAAAAGAGGAAAAAAACATTGGGAGTCGTTGGCGCCGCGACGGCGGAGGGTAGAGAAACTTACCTTTTATGCGAGGGGGTTATAGTTCTCGAGGGGTTTGCCGACTAATCAGAGTTTTTCTTGTACGTTTTCTCTTTTTCCCGGGTACCCTTACGGCACACAGAAGCAAACGACTTGGCAGCGGACAAGTCAATATTAGGTATGCGCCTTGCGGTATCCCCTGAGGGCATC